>JANHGD010003522.1:135601-145806 GCA_027560375.1 Imantodes cenchoa | reverse complement strand
GCCCACATGCGCGCTTGCCTCCTTGAATTCACACAGGTTGGGCTGGAATTGTGAAGGAAACTCCTTGTGGATCCTCTCAACAGCAAGGCCAGCGTGGGGTGGCATCTTGGCACAGACGGTATGGTCCAGACAAGTCATAGAATGGAGCATTCCCTTGGCCCCTTGGCTTAGCCAGAGGGGTGGGTGGGAAACCCAGTCCTTGTTTTTTATCTGACCTGCCCCCGAAGTGGATTGTTTAGAAGGGTGAGTGGACAGACACCCCATCCCGTTCCTCCTGCTGGGAATCAGTCTGAATTTTGAGGGTGCTGTCAACTCTGGAAGTAGAGTTTACTGGATTGAGGACTCCATGTTTCCAAAACCATGCAGAATCTGGTAGGTCTTCTTTTAGTGGGTTTCTTGGGGAGGAGAAGAGGGTTAGATAAGGTTATCTTGTTGAGGATCGTGGGTAGAAAAAGGCCCCTTTCAGACGGCCACAAATTAAGAATTAAAACCCATTCCTCAGAGGACGTGCAAGGGTTATTACCCAAAGACCTTTCTTGTTTAGTGCTTCTTGTTTAGCCTTATTTAATCCTTCAGTTTATTCAGTGCTTCTTGTTTGGCCTCGTTTAATCCTTTAGCTTGTTTAAATGCTTCTTGTTTAGCCTATTCATTCGTTTACTCCAGTGTTTCTCAAACCTGGCCCTCTTAAGACCTGTGGACTTCAACTCCCAGAATTCCTCAGCTAGCTTGCTGAGAGTTGAACTCCACGGGTCTTAAAATGGCCAAGTGTGAAAAGCATGGATTTAAAACTATTTGCATGGCTGGCTGCCTCGCCACAGGAATTCTGAAAGCACTGTGGCAAGGAGGCTGGGTTTGTTGACATCTTGAGAAAAACATACTTTTCCAGATAAAAATGGGATGTAGAATGAGGTCCTTATGCAGCCTTTACTCAACATCTCCAAATTTTGGCAAAGATAGCTTGCCAAGCTATAAAATAAATATGTCTGGATGCTTGCCTCTTACAGTGAACCTCAGCATCTTTAAGCTGAGTGGACTTCAACTCCCACAATTCCCCAGCTAGCCCAGCTTAAAGTCGCTGAGGTTCAGAAACACAGTGTTAGTGTATCCCACCGTTCACTAGAGGCCTTTGAGATTCTTCCCAGCTCCATGACTCTGTGATCACCTGGCGCAAAATAAATTGAATTACAAGAAGAGGAATTGAAAGTTGAATTTCGTACCTCAAATTATACAGTCTATAACACACGCACCTTCTCCCCCTCCAAAATAGATAGCCTCTCTGCAGGAAAACAACAAATCCAACATAAATTGGATAATTTTGGGCACTACACTATCTATCCTTGAGGTATGAAGTTTCTGAAAGATGAGCTGAGGTGGCGCAGTGGTTAGAGTGCAGCACTGCAGTCTACTTCAACTGACTGTTAATTCAGCAGTTCAGCAGTTCAAATCTCACCGGCTCAAGGTTGACTCAGGCCTTCCATCCTTCCGAGATGGGTAAAATGAGGACCCAGATTGCTGGGGGCAATATGCTGATTCTGTAAACCGCTTAGAGAGGGCTGTAAGGCACTATGAAGCGGTATATAAGTCTAGTGCTATTGCTATGACCTAGTTAATTCATGAGCCACGAGCCAAACTTCAAAAGAAATACAGCTGTTTATTAGGAGCGACATTTTGGCAAATCTCCAATGCAGTCAGAACTGAGCTCATGTAGGTTACGTGCCCTCATGATGCAGTTTTTCCCCCTCCTCGCTGGACATGTCATAAATCACATTCTCCAATGAACCACATTGGCGGGCTGTGAAACCCCACACTCCTCCTGCTGACTCCGGGAACCCAGGACACAATCAGTAAAAGAAGCATTTGTAGAATGTAGTTTAAGTTATTACAATCAGCAACTCCATTTCTTCCCCTTCCTGCTTATGGCAACTTGAAAGCTTTGCAAGTTGACATGAGAAGGATTTATGACCATTGGATTGTCTTTGATTGGAATAATTGACTTGTCCCAGTTTTGAAGCAGAGGAGAAACTCAGCAACCCTATACTTGTGGTGCCAAAGATATTTTTTTTAAACTTGGTACTTAAAAGAGGCCGATCTCTTTCTTTTTCAAACCTTCCCAGTTAAATAGTAAAAAGAACAAACCCGGAATACAGTAATGGGATTATTGGAAGGTGTGTAAATTGGGAACAATGGAATTCAGCACAAAAGACCAATCTAAGTTTATAGAGCAGGTTCGAAGCAGAACTAATTGTGGAATCCGACGGCCACGTTAACTAACATGCGTGAAAAATTAGGTTGGGCGTCTCATTCTCTCACTAAACTGGAATATTTTATGGGTTGGGAATGGTCAAAATACAGGAAGTCCTCGACTTACGACCACAATTGAGCCCAAAATTTATGTGGCTAAGTGAGACGTTTGTTAAGTGAGTTTTGCCCCATTTTACGACTTTCCTTGCCACATTTCTTAAGTGAATCCCTGCGGTTGTTAAATTAGTGACACCGTTGTTAAGTGAATCTGGCTTTCCCATGGACTTTGCTTGTCAGAAGGTCGCAAAAGGGGAACACGTGCCCCCGGGACTCTGTGACCGTCATATATGTGAGTCAGTGGCCAAGCATCTGAATGTAAATCACGTGATCATGGGGATGCTGCGACAGTCATAAGTGTGAAAAACAGTCATAAGTCACTTTTTTCAGTGCTGTTGTAACTTAGAATGGTCACTAAACAAACTATTGTAAGTTGAGGGTTACTCATAGTAGGTTACGCTCACTGTTCTCTGTAGATGTTGGAAGGGCAGTGTTAGGACTATGTCCAAATGATTGGGTTTACTAATATAGCAACAAACCACAAATCTATGATTATATGAATATAGGTAATGTTGCTTTAAATGAATTGTAAGCTTTCTAATTACTATATAAGGGAGCAAGAGAACAGGCTCTTTCTCTCTTGCTGATTCTCTCTTGCCGAATCTCTTGCTGAAGCTCTATTGCTGAATCACTCTACTGCTGAATCGTATGCTGAGTTATTACTGATTCATTGAGTACTTGGCTCCATGTCTCTGTGTGGAAGTACTGTGAAGAGCTGCTGTGTGTAGAGTAACTATCTATTATAGTAGAGACTTATTTGATAGCTGTAATCTTTGTTTGCTAATTAAGGCAAAGACAGGCTGATGAAAAGATTCTTCATGTTGACTGAATTACTGTGAACTTATTATTTGGACTTTGCTAACTTCTTTAAGTAAACAATTTTTATCTACTTTAAACATATCTGTTTATTTGACAACTATACAAACTACAACATCACATTCCATTGTACACAAACGCTGAGGATTAAATTCTTTAACAAATCAGTTGAAATGGAAAGCACAATTTCCACTCCCACATTCTGCAATTTTGTCTCCTTCAGTTGGTTCCCTGTTTGCTATCTTTCTACTTTATTCTTTTGCTCTCAAAGAGCAAAAGAAATACATTAAACATCACTCATGAGAACTATAGTCTATGGTCATGTCTTTTTCTCATATTCATAATAAGTAGTGTTCTGCTGGTCTTTGACTATAGAAAGGATTTGATTTGATTAGTAAGGGATAGTTTGTGGAGTAAAGGAATAAAATCTCCAATACATTCTGTGTTTTCAATTACAAATCCAACACAATATATATTATGTAAATTTCTCATTTCATAGGGTAAGTATAGCTAAGGAGTTTTGTTGGAATGCTGAAGGTAATAAACTGGTTCCAGCTGCTCATGAAAGGCAGATGAGATATGTATGTGTGTCAAAGTTCTTACGCATGCAGAATGTGCTAAACAGCTATGTGAAAGAAAAGTTCTTTGTATCCCAAAAAAGGTAGTCCGAACACAATTTTTCCAGTGAAAGATCCATTGCATTAATTGCTTCAAAGTGGAAGAAGACACCTGTGTCTCACCCAGTGTGTGAGATGTTTTGATCGTACAATGTTCTGGATAAACAAGAACATGTGAATAAAATGCATCTGAAAATAGGTCTTTTCTGTATAAATGTTTAGAAGTAATAATTGTTTCTGCAGACATGCTTATTTTTTTTAATAAAAGAGAGGCAGATGAAAGAATTCTCCAAATGCGGTTTAAAAGGTTTGATCAAGGATTAAAAAGAAGCCAGTGAATGGGGTATGTGGTTTAATGCAGGGGTCTCCAACCTTGGCAAATTTAAGACTTATGGACTTCAACTCCATAAGTTGAAATCCATAAGTCTTAAAGTTGCCAGGGTTGGAGATCCCTGGTTTAAAAAAACAACTAGTATCATTATTATTTTTTAAAAAACTGCTATACTGATCGCAATAAGCCCAGAGGATTTGCTTTGTAACATCCCACTTTTTTTCAGTAGCCTCATTCATCATAATTAAAAAAAATTCTGTGTAAAATTAAGAGATGAATGCTTGAAACAACCAATAAAATGCGGTCTTTTCTGCCTAACAAGGAGACAGCAGGTTATTTTTCATAAGTTTTTGCAAGTGAAGATTGTTTTTGGTAGCATGTTGGGATTTTAAGAACTGATAAAGTTGTGATAACTATTCAAAATATCAAAGTCTTACAAAGACAAGAAGATTTTGAGGTAGGGAGCAAATCTGCATATTTATACTAATACAGAGATCCTTCAACAAAAGAAATAACAGCTGACAAGTTTATTTGAAACATTTTTATTTTTGAGGCATCAGAAGATCAGCAGATGGATATTAACTTCCATCCTTATCTTGCTGCAAAAGTTTTCTGCAGATCATTATGTAGGTCTGTGAATGGGTAGCAATGATGTTCCATCCTTAAGATGAGAATGTTTTGCATGCTTTCTGGAGGTATATCAGATGTCAATCGAGAAGCCACTTGTATGAAAATTATTTTCCCATCTCTGATTGGAGATGATTATGGTGTCTTTCCTTACTGTTGCCCTAACCCTTTATGCAAAAAACAAAAAACCCAGATACTATGGTCTCCTGCCCATCCATCTGCCAGGCCTTCACAGTATGCATTTAAAAGGAACATGGAATTGTCTATATTTTTTGGTGGTTCAGTATTGACATTCCTAGTTTTCCATGGTTACATTTATCATTTAAGTCAACCAGCAGCTAAGTGTCTTTTGTGCTCACTTGCATTTCCCAAACTCTAGTGCATCTAAACATGCTCTCATAATGCTCAAATGAAAATAGCTTTCTCAATCTCCAGAAGAAAAAAGAATTTGTTCCTGGCCTTCTTGACCTACATGCATATTTTTATGGTTCAGCTGAGTGAAGAATGAAAAAAAAAATTTCTGGAAATAAACTGGTTTCTGTAGACCGATGGTGAAGGAAGATTGCTATAAACATACAATAGGCTGATGATTAAAGTAGTATATAAATAACCCTGCATGTAGAATTCTTTTTGATACTTGTATGCACATGATGTGGGAGAAATGTGCAAAGAGAAATCTTTCCGGTGACTATAAGCTTAATGATGTCACTTAATATCCAGAAGAAAGGCCATCTGAATAGATGCAGTGGGGACAGTGGGGAATAGATGTGGTGGGGATGAAATAATACATGTTCAAGCCAGTCTAGGGCAACTTTATGAACAAGAAGATGCTAAACATCTAATGGAAGATGGAGAGAAGATTGGTTTCAAATTCTATATCACCTGGTTTCAGACGTAAAGGTAAATGCTGAAGCTGAATGCAGATCCCTAGGAAGAGAGGACAAGAACCCTTCAATGAGAAAGAGATGGTCCTCTCGGATTGCACAAATGTGGCAAAAGTGTTAGAATAATGTTCGTAATCTACAGTGCTCAAGGGAAAATCAGATTTTTATTCAGCAGGGAATCAGACAAGGGAAGGCTGGGCACATATCAAGTTAGTTCTGGAATGGCTTTAGTGTCAGCACAGTGAACTGATTAATACAGCCATTTGGAAACATTCTAGATGTTTGCATTTTTTCTCAAATACTTGTCATGCTTTGGAAGTTATGTATGTCATGCTTCTTCATAAGAAAACTTGCCAAAGAAATCTTACAATTGTGAATACATTTGTAGTCTATAGCAAAGAAAAACATGTCTTTAAAGATTTCATGCTATAAGTCTTATTGAATATTTTATTTTATTTTATATTTTATTTTATTATTTTAATTTTATTACACTTATTAGTATTTTATTACACATTTTGGAGATTGTAATTTAAAGCCTCCTTTAAAGATTGCAAATCCCAGTTCAAACTGTTGATGATGAATTGATGATCAACAATGATTGTTGATGAGTGATGATAGAGTCTTCCAGTTTCAACACTCCCCCATTTCCAGTCTAGTCTTTATTTGTCCTTTGGTCTTTCTACAACTTTCATGTTCTTTATGACTCTCTGGATTGAATGATATGAATGGGCTTTCGGAAGATTACTGTGTATTGCAAAGGGTTATAAGCAGTGACCTGCAGCACAAGCATGTGCACAGATGCAGGCACACTTTGCAAGAAAAGAGAGTTTGCTTGCAATAAGTCCAGGTCAGTAAATGGGAAGCCTGGTGAAGGCTCAGGATTTTCACAGAAATGTTGGTCAATGGAAGTCAAAGTGACAGAATTTCTGACTATTTGGATTTTAAAACTTGAGTGCAAAGGCTCTGGCTACTGGTTATGAGGAGCCCTGATGTAGATAACCACTGGGGTGAGGGTTCACTTATGATTGGTGCCTCTCTTGCCTGATGAGGTGTGTGGAACACTTCTGCTTTGCTGTTTGTGTCTGTGGTACATGCAGGCATTGAATGATTGAATTCGGACCCACTTTGTTCCACCACCAGCACAGCTACTCGGGATAATTCCAAGTTGCCTTCTTAGGTGCTCAATTATTTGCTAATTCCTGTGGCTAACATTTGTCTGACCTGTGTAGAACAGGTTCTTCAGCATCAGAATCTTCCAACTCTATGTTGGGCATAGAGTTGGAAGATTTGTCTCTTTGAAAGTGTGATGGTTTTCAAAAGATGTAGAGATAAAAGAGAGTAATCATGTGGGAGATAGGCAAGATCCATGACGAGCTAGTCATGGATTAAGTCCAAAGAATGCAGATATTTTGTGTAATTGTGTTAGTCAGATAAACTTCTAATTCATGTGATATGAAGGAGGGAAGACTAGATGTACAATCCGACTTGCAAGATTGTGTTAGTACAGTCAAACTAAATAAAAGTAATTTTTCGTCTTCTCTGGAGTCTGGTTCTTGGTCTGTTCTACCTCATACCTGACAAAATGATATTTTATTTATTTTAGTTGTATTTGTTTTATTTGGCTATTTGTGAAGTTGTGAACTAATTTTATTGGATAGAATATTGTAATTATTGTGGATTAATAATGTGAATTATTTTCTTGTACTGCACTGTGATGTTACTGTTACATATTTTAAATTTGTTCTACTTACAACTTAATTTCATTCTAGGATTCTCCTGTGGGAGATTTTTTTGGTTGTGAAATGGTTGCCATAGTGGGCACAGCCACTCACAAAAACCCTTTATCAGAAGGTGAACTAACAGATCTACTCACATTCTTTCTGACATGTCATTGGATCTTTGTGGAAATCAATTTTACATAGATACAAATATGGTGTAAGAAGTTGCTACTTAGCAGCATGCCAGCTTTTTATTTAATATTTTTAATTAAAATAATCTTTTTAAAAACTCAAGTGAGACTGAGAATCTGATGGGTACCAAAGGAATATTTTTTAATCATATCATTGACTGTGGACCCTACATTACCTACACCTGCCATTACATCTAAAAAAAGACTGAAACTTAAAAAACTACGATGAAATATCTGTGTTAATAGATTATGCCTTATAATAAACAGCAATATCACACATGCAAAATCTTATTACACATGTAATAAGAAATAATTTGTAAGATACTTGCATATTTGTGTTTTCAGTTCCACCTATAATTCAGCATGGACAGCAGATCTTCAGTACTATAGAAGCTGTCCCAGTTACATTGCCTTGCAAAGCCAGTGGAGTTCCTAGGCCATCCATAGTATGGTCCAAGGTAATTGCAATGTTTTGATCAACTGAACTGAAAAGTTTAATAAGTTGGGTGTATTTATGTACTTAAACTATTGATAGCTTACATACTGTCTAGACCAGGGGTCCCCAACCTTTTAGACCTCAGGACCACTAAGGTGATAATTTTAAATCCCACGGACCCTAATTCATTATTTTAAGTCCCTCAGAGCACTAATACAAATTTTTAAAAAAAGATAAATACATTTGTAAAATAATGATCAGAGAACTTCCATTTTATTAATATGAAATGCACTTATTTAATATCACAAAATTATAAATGCTTATTTAATTATATTGGTATCGGCCATATCCAGCCCAGGGGCCAAGATTTCTCCACGGACCACCAAAATTTTCTTGTGGACCACCAGTGGTGACCTGTGTGCTAGAAGGCAACTCTTTCAACGTATAACTGATTACGGTTTTATTAATTTCAGGCAGCAGCACTAACAGCAGAGGATACTAATCGACTAATTAAGGTCACAGAGTGGACTTGTTAACTTGTAGTTAGCATATATTAGGATGTGCTAGACCGTGGAAAAAAGCATCTCAGAAAGAGATAGCTTGTTAGATACTCAGAAAGCTGGACAATATTTGATTTTAAGGTTAGACCTGCCAGACGAAGGACATGAGGATAAAAAAGGAGAACATGTCCTCCTTTTGCCTTTAACTTAAAAACCCTATATACAGGATAACCAGGAGAATTGTGTAATATTTTTATATAATAAATTCTTTTTTTATGACCTTGTAATCCCTTAATTTGGGGTAGAGATGTGGTGACTGGATGGAAGCTGAGCATTTACTGGTGGGATGCCCTTCCTAATAATGCCATGTGGAATTCGCAGCAGATTTTTTTTTCTTTGCATCCTATGAGAGAAACATTTGCCACTACCTAGGATTGAACTCTTAACCTTCCGAGTGGGAGGCAGAATAACAGAATTGGAAGGCTCTTCACCACTAGGCCACCACACTGTTCAATTGTTTTATATAATATCTGTACCTAATAAAGTTACAGATGAAAGTTAAATACTGGACTAAGTCAAGATTTAATTCGACAGTTTGTCTGCAGGTCAGTTTGTACTCAGATGTGTGTGTGTGTGTGTGTAAGACGGAGACAGAAATAGGGGTCCTCAAGGCCAATAAGGTTTCTTTGCCCAGTTTAGAATGCTGCTTTTTATGTCTTCTATTTCTGGAAACTAATTTACTTACAATATTTTTAAAAAAACCTTCAAATACAACTCTTAACTGTGCTGTGAATTTTGACACAAGTTATACATATTTAACAGTGTGTTCTTATGCTTCCCTGCTTCTTTTGAATGACGCTGTGATATTCACAATGTTCAATTACAAAAATGTTGCCACATTTCTCTCAGTAGGTAGAGATAACTTCCAACATCATATTTTATGCTTCTAACAGCATATTTTATAAGAAGGTGAGTAGCATTTCAGTTTAAATGCTGAGATGAAATTACTCTTGCAGTTTTTGTTTCACAACCTGTAGCAGGGGACTCTGAATGGATTTGAATATAAAATTACAAAAGTGCAAAGGATATGTTCTATTACCAAGTTATACTCTCAGAAGCTTTAATCCTCTGTTTCATTGTAGTTGCCAGAAGAAAGTGCAAGTTTGTTAATAGATCAAGATTCAGATGTATCTGTAAATGGGGGTATTATTCCATGTTTTAAGTATTAAGATTACTAATGATACTATTTTTAAAAAAGTATATATACTTGGCTTTTGTAAGATTGGTTTGGACTTAATCTAAGTTCACCATCTGTTGAATGTTCATTTCTATCTTTTATATTCACAATATCTTTTATTCCAGCATTTTGTACCAAACATAAATTAAGTTTTCACTGTAGACTTTCCCTGTAATTGTGTATTTTCTCCTTTCTTTGTCAACTTTTTTGCCCAGTGTTTGAAGCAATTGTCAGATCTGTTTGTACATAGTCCGCTATCTAAGCAACTTTCCAATAATGTTTTTAAAATAATTATGCTATTTTATGCAGAACAAATCCACTATTCTGTTTTTCTTGGTTTATTTACAATGGGGAAAGAAGTATTTAGTCAGCCACCAATTGTGCAAGTTCTCCCACTTAAAAAGATGATTGAAGCCTGTAATTGACATCATAGGTAGACCTCAACTATGAGAGACAAAATGAGAAAACAAATCCAGACAATCACATTGTC
>JANHGD010003522.1:7174-17814 GCA_027560375.1 Imantodes cenchoa | reverse complement strand
GTTCACTAGACAATAACCAATTAGAGTTCACTTTGAGGTTAGTCAGAACACAACAAATAACATTGTCCACTGCTTGCAGAATAGATGCTATCTCTCTCCTGCTTTGGAGGAGATGGTGGGGGTAGCAGGGAAGCCACAGAAAGATTGCCCTTTGAAGAAATGAGGCAACAGTGAAATTTAATTATTTAATTTCATCTTGCTTTTTTTTAAAAAAAAGATGTGAATGAATGCAGACAAAATGTATGCAGACCTGACCAGTTATGTAAGAATACACGAGGTGGCTATAAATGCATTGATCTATGTCCAAGTGGAATGACCAAAGCGGAAAATGGAACATGTATAGGTTTGTACATTTATTTATCATATTATTTTCAGAGTATAACAAAGAACAAGCTGTTTCAATTATCTCCTCCTCTTTCTCTCAAATTTGTGAATGATAGTCATGGATCGTTGATATTACCAAATATAATCATGAATATTACATGAACCTATGATGGTCACAAAAAAATCTAGACTCTTTAGTATCTTTTTCAACTAACACATTTTATTAAAAGACCTTAGCTTCATGAACTGCAGCTTACTTCATCCTATCAGTATAGCCATTCTATATATATATATCCAATGAAGTGATCTCCAGCTCACAAAAACCAAAGCCTTTAAATAAAACGTGTTAATTGGAACAAGTTCTATCAGTTGTCTGACATTTTGCTACCATAGACTAACATGGCTCACTTCCATGTTATTCCTCATTTCCTGCTGGTGAAAAATATTCTGACATTACTTTTTAAGAATATAAGCAGTGAAAATGAGCAGATACAAGATAATTCATACATTTCCTAGATGGCATCTGGTACTAATCTGATTAATATATAAAAGGCTCTTTCCATGAGATAGGCAGCCATATAAATCTGATTAATACATAAATATTTATAATTAATACATAAATATTTCAGAACTGAAGTTTAATTTAAAAAAAGTAGTTGAGGAAGGTTTGTAACCCTATAAGTATGTATTATTATCAAGAAAAATAAATATTTTCTTTTTCCTAATGCAAGATGTTGTATTCCTCATCAGATATTGATGAATGCAGAGATGGTACTCACCAATGCCGATACAACCAGATATGTGAAAACTCAAAAGGAAGTTATCGATGCATGTGCCCAAGAGGCTATCGATACCAGGGAGTTGGAAGACCCTGTATGGGTAAGTCAGAATCTGGAATTAAATAAATTTTAGGTCTATCTATAGATAAGAATTTGAATGGCAAATTGTGATTTGGAGCATGTGACCCTGGGAAAGATATGGTGGCCTTTAATAACTTTATATGATGACTATTGTCCCCTTGTGCTACAAATTACATTATGCTCTTTGAATCCAGATTATTTTCACAGCCCTAAAAATATGAATAATATTCTTGTGCATATCACCTGCTATTGGTAGCTGCCTATGAAGCTCAAGGTGCTAGTCTTCTTGAAATTAGTAGTTTCCAGAGGATTGGGCTTTTAAGACTTTTACTGTGGGAAAAAAGCCCATCAGCTTCTAATTTCATGTATGAATGCAGAAAAATCCCAGGAAATATAACTATTCACATAAACTAAACATTTACCTCCTCAAATAGGCATAATGGAACAGGAATGGGACTCTGCCCCATAAATGGTCCCTACCTCTAACAGACATATTTCCTATCTGTATGGGAAAAATTGACATACAACTTTAATATTTCCTTTAAATTTCATATGCTTTAAACAGTGTTAATGGCTTTATTCCAACCATAGTAAGAAAATCTGGACATTTAAGCATGAATTATTTTAACACAAAAGTGACATGGTTTTTTAAAAAGTTCTCTACAGATTCAAGGGCTGTACACTTGTAGTATATATTTCAATTGAGTGTCATTCAAAAGATTCTATATTTTAAAACACAAATTGGTCCAAATTTCCTTCAAAGTACCATTGTGCCCAAGTAAATTTACACAGGATCATAATCCCTGTTTTGTATTAGAGAACACTTGAATATCATTGCAGGAGCCTTGCGACTATTTAAAGGTTAAGAAAATGTTGAAAAATTCCAAATCAAGAAAAAAGCAAGGCCTCTATTGTGTTCACTGCATGTAGAGAGCACTTAATTTGCCATAAAAGTATGCATGTTTAGCTATGGTGATCTCATGGTTTTCATCAAGCATCGCACAAGAAGATTAATGCATGTACTGTCTATGTTTTGTGGTTTTAGAATCACATTTGTAATTTCAGCGTGTTCTGCAGACTGATGAGTTTTTGTGTTTTTGTTGTTGTTCTTTATGTGTGTTTTTTTCCTTCCCCTTGTTACATGGTGTGTTGCTTTGGAATCATGTCCCATGAGCAGACATAAATGAATGTGAACAAGTGCCTAAACCTTGTGCGTATCAGTGCGCCAACATGCCCGGCAGCTTCAAGTGTATCTGTCCTCCTGGACAACATTTATTAGGGGATGGCAAATCTTGCGCTGGATTGGAGAGGTTTCCAAATTATGGCACCTATTACAATAGCTATAATTATGCTCAGTACTCCCCCATGAGAGACAACTATCGACCTCAACAATATATCAGGCACTCCTCCAATCTCTACAGCTCCTACTCAGAGTATAGGAACAGCAGAATTCCCATCGCCAGGACTAGAAGAAATGTTAGAGAGCCTTGCCCTGAAGGCTATGAGGCGAGAAATAACAAATGTATAGGTAAATGTCACACCTATATATGTGTGTATATGTATGTACTGTATATGTCTGTACATATGATGCATATTCTTCCTTTTTGGGGTGGGGGTGCTCCTTCCTCTTAGGATCTGCCAACAAAGACAGGTTGCTTGCCATTGTTCATCTTTAAAGCCCTAAAGGCCTGTCTACATGCCTTCATTTATTCCTACCCAATTAGAAATATACTTTCAGAAGTTCTTTGTTGGGTGTGGTGGCCAAAAATGAGTACAATAAGAATCTGAATCTTTTCTTCAAACTACAATGCTGTTAATAGCAAGATATATCCAGGATCTTCATTGCTTAGAATTAGACCCAAAACTAAGAGCTTCTTCTTTCAAAATACTATTACTGCAAGCTCTTAAAATGTATATATGGTGGACTTAAGAAAGTACAAGTAATCACTTAACTACAGTTGGGTTCAGGACACTCCATAGCTAAGCAACATGGTTGTTAGGTGAAATATCATATGACCACAATGACTTAGGACATCACTTCTTCTGCTGGTCATTAAAGAAGTCAAGCACGGCCATTAAGTGAGATATCACATGACCATGACTTGCAATTTCATTTTCTGGCTTCTCCATTGATTCTGCTGGTTATAAGCCAGCTGTGAAGTGTGTGAATGATGATCACATGACCATAGGGCATTGAGGTGGTTGTAAACACCTGCCAGTTGCAAAGCACTTGGATGTCAGTCATGTGTCCACGGGGTTGCCACAACATTAAGTGTGAGGACTGCTCACAAAGTTACTTTTCTAGTGTAGTCGTAACTTTGAACAGCTGCTAAACAGGACAGTTGTTAAGTGAAATCTGCATGGTTTCACTCTGTTAGTTTTATATCTATAACTGATTCTGAAGACTTTTCTATTGTGAGAATGCAAAAAGGAGGAGGAAATGGGAGGAGAAGGCGCTTTAAAAATACACTGAGAGGTTCAAACATTGGATTTGTTCATCTTCAATGCGGCTATTAAGAACAATGATTTTAATGTGTGGTACAAATGCCACATACACATGTAAAAATTAGGTTGATAGGTCCTTTCTTCCATCTCACTAAGAGCTTTTAAAACATGTCAAACATTTTATGGTCAAATTAAAGGATATTTTAAGATATTTATAGTAGTTGCACCTTTTCCTCCTTATTCAAAGGAAGATGAAGAGATCCATTTCCAATCAACATGGCAGGATTTTTTGGGTTTTAGATCCATTCTGGGTTGGAAACCATGCAGTGCTTAAAAGAAGTTTGAACTTCACTCTCTTGTGTTTAACCTCCTATACTCCATCTCCATCTGATCCAGTTTCCCCCTCTTAGAACATTGTTTATTAAGTGGATGTTATTATTTATCTACATATGTTAGCTGAAAAAGATATAACTTCCCAAACAAGCGGCAGATGTGACACAAAGGCCATGAGCTGATTTGTACTTTTTCATGTGACTAGAAAGCAATGTTTAAAATGTTTAGGTGCCAGAACATCCATATCCTAGACCAGTGGATTTCAACCTGTGGTCTGGGGACCCCTGGGAGAGAGCACAATGTTGTAACAGTGGGTCCCTAAAGTCTTGAAGAAATGTTATGATTTAAATATTGAGTTAAGTCTTGGGGAATCTGTGGTCATAGTCCATTTGGCCACAAAAGGCTTTTAAAGGAGGTCATTTGTGAAGAAATGGTTGAACACCACTGTCCTACATGAAAGACTAAATAAAAGCAAGCTAATGCTACCCTAATGCTTCTTCTGTTTTATAACAGTGTTGTTTCTTCTCAAAAGTTCCCAAATCTAAGATGAATGATGTCTGATTTTCTGAGTAAAAGATGCTGAGCTTGTTGAGACTATGAGGGAGGCCTTTGTACTCAGTGTGGGATTTTCTCTAGGGAGTTATATTTTATGCTCCTGGCTTCTAAAAGACAGAAGTAACTTTGGCAGTGATGATTCTGTCCTTCTCTGCCAGCCTTCAGAATGGTGTGGACTGAAGCTTAGGCTTTGAGTCTTCTTACTTCTTCAGACATACTATAGTGAGGACAGACATTTTTACAACTAGCAGTTATCAACTTTACATTCTCTTTACTTTCTGTTTTGAAGGATTGGACAAGAGGCTCCTTGTCTAATAGTTGAAAGGACTTCGAAAATAGCTTTATATGTCAACCTCAAAAGCTTTGATTGTGGCAGGATTCCTCAGATTTGCTAAACTGCATTTGCTAAGAAAAAAATAGTCTAAATACAGCAAAACTCTAGTTGTATATGTCTGTGTCTGTGTGTTGGAATTTAATATTTGGAATTCTGCCTTACGTGAGCTTTCCTCTATTAGCCAGTCACTTTAAATGTTTGGGGTTTGGTTTTTTTAATTTTTGCAGACATTGATGAATGTGAGAACAGAGGTGTATGTCAGCATGAATGCAGGAATACCTTAGGGAGTTACCAGTGTTTTTGCCCATCGGGTTACCGAATCATGGTCAATGGCAAAACATGTCAAGGTAAGAAAATGTCTTGACAGAGGGGAAAAATTAAAGTACAAGAATTAAAATTCATCAGTATAATTCATCAGTGCCTTAGAAATACATTTCAGTTGATATTATTATAGATAGTAAGTATCTTAATGCATTAATGGTTTCAATAATGGCCTTCATTCATGTGGGAGTTTACCAAGAGTTGTCTTTAAGGTAGGGCAGGGTTCCTATCTGCTCATACTGAAGAGTAGTAAGCTAATTAGTATATTTTGCACATCACTAAGAATATAGATGTAGGGGGCGTGATGAGTCAGTGGTTAAAGATGCTGAGTTGAGTTGAGTTGAGTTTATTGTCATTGCACATGGTACAACGAAATGAAATGCTGTCTTCAGCCGGCAGCCTGGATTTGAGACCTGAGCCCTGCATGATAGCGTGAGCTGTTGTTACTTGCCTCAGCTCCTACTCACCTAGCATTTGAAAGCAGGCAAATGCTAGTAGATAAATAGGTACCACTCTTGTGGGCAGGTCACAGCATTCTGTGCACCTTGGCATATAGTCATACTGGCCACATGATCATAGAAATGTCTTTGGACAATGCCAGCTAAGAGGCGGAGATGAGCACTGCCTCCTAGAGTTGGACACAACTGGGAAAGGGAAACCTTTACTTTTTCCTTTAAGAATAGCAGTAGCACTTAGCCTTATATACTGCTTTACAGTGCTTTACAGCCCTCTCTAAGCAGTTTACAGAGTCAGCATATTGCTCCCAATAATTTGGGTCCTCTTTTTGTCCACCTTGGAAAGATGGAAGCCTGAGTCAACCATGAGCCTGATGAGATTTGAATTGCTAAATTGCAGGCAGCCAGCAGGCAGCAGAAGTAGCCTGCAGTACTGCACTCTAACCACTGCACCACCGCAGTGGATAATAGGGAAAGGGAACAGTTCCATAGAGGAACATAAATAAGATGACTGCAATGAATCACAATTTTGGGACAAAGAGTTTTTATTTATTTTTTTTACATTTAAAACACTTTGGGATCTCCAATGAGAGCCTGACACAAAATCATAGCAAGAGACAGAGGAAAGGAAATGAGCGTTCACTTGGAATTAAAATTTGTAACACTTAGCATTTTCTTTCTTTTTTTAATCTTACATTGTAATATATTTGGTGGGAAGCAAATGGCTCCAATGGAAAGAAGATATTTATTTTATTTAGTCATATGGATATTTTATAAAATATTTATTTATATGCATGACAATGATGGTTCTGTGTCATTCCCTATTGGTGCTGTTTATCTGGGATGCAAAGTAAAAAAATAAATGAAATCAATGAATGGCCTATCTGAAATTGTCATCCCTTTTGAATTATATCAGATGTAGATGAATGCCTTGAACAGAACATCTACTGTGGACCAAACCGCATGTGTTTTAACATGAAAGGAAGCTATCGGTGTATAGAAACTCCTTGCCCTCCAAACTACCAACGAGATCGTCTTTCTGGGTATGCTTTATCTTCATCTCTCTATTTTTGCCAATCTTTATGATTTGGTAATTCAGTAGAGCATAACACACACACACACATACACACACACCACACACAGAGACAGATATTGTCTTCATTTAGCATGCACAATTGGGGACCAACAACTCGATATTTAAGCAAAGTGGTCAATAAGGGATACTGCAACAGTGCTTATGTTCTTACTTCAGCTTTCTTTTGCTTTACAGACCTGCAAAGGTCGCAAGTGCAAGGATTTACAAGTTACTTTTAAAAAAAATCACTCTTGTTACTGTGAAGGGTTGGTTAAAGAAGTAGTCGCTAAACAAGGGGCACTTGTAATCTTGAAGTGCTGCCTATATTAAGTGCTGTTTAATGTTAATTTAACAATCTACTGAAAAAATCTCTCAATTTGGGTAAGCTGAATATACATTTATTTTAATTTACTTATATACATTACCATCACATTGTTCCATTTCTGGGTAAACATGTGATGCAAAATGGGAATAAGAAAGAGTAAACTGAAGTACAGTAATTAAAAATACAAAATAGGAATGCTTCTTCCAAAATGTTCTCACTTTAACTTCATCACAAATTGGACTTGCTAGAGGCAACATGTATATTTGAATGCATTTTTATTTAAGCCATGTTTTGAAACAGGCAAAACTGTTTAAAGCTGATATTTACCTGCCAACATTCTTGTTCATTTATTTCTATATAAACCAGGGGTCCCCAAACTTGGCAACTTTTAAGACGTGTAGACTTCCACTCCCAGAATTGTCCAGCCAGCTATGCTTAAAGTCTTAAAGTTGCCAAGTTTGAAGACCTCCGATTTAAATAATCAGCAGAATCACCTAACCATATTATGGGTCCAATCAATCCAGCGATGATCTGGATTTTACAACTGTGGATGGTTAGATGAAGCAAGGTAAAGAATAGTAGAAATTGATTAGATTAATTCTAGATTGATTAGATTAATATACACAACTGTTTTTCTTTTCAGATCATGCCTCAAGAACTGTCCGCCCAATGACTTGGAATGTGCCTTGAGCCCTTATGCCTTAGAATACAAACTTGTATCTCTCCCATTTGGGATTGCTGCCAATCAGGATCTAATCCGATTAGTTGCCTACACTGAAGATGGAGTGATGCACCCAAGGACCAGTTTCCTTATGGTGAATGAGGACACGAGCATCCCCTTTTCACTCAGAGATGAGAATTTGAAGGGGGTGGTGTATACCACGAGGCCTCTGCGAGAGCCAGAGACATATCAAATGAGAGTCAGAGCTCTTTCTTACAGCAGTGATGGAGCCATTGAATATCAGACCACTTTCATAGTCTATATAGCTGTGTCTGCTTATCCTTACTAGGAGAAGCATTGCCCAAAATAATCAAAGTATGTTAACCACATGCATACATCCCACTGGGTGTCACCACTTCCAGAATAACTGCCTCATCTCTCAATAGTTGTAGACTGTGCAAGATGGGAGAAAATGGTGCTACGTTTCTTATTTCTGACTGCCAATCTTGTTGCAATAATGCCATCTTGACAAAAAATAACTGTAGTCTTATGAATCGTTGGAATCTTCCCACATACTTTATTTATTACACTGGAGCAATCACCTCCCAAAGATTGTTCTGCTGAGTCTTTGGAACTAGTTAGCGATAGTAATTAGGCAATAATTTAGTGCTAAAAGAATAACATGTAAGGATGTTTTTATTTCTTCCCCAAACATGAAAACAAAATAATGTCCATGATAGAGTATGAAAATAAATACGGTATAGTTGGTTGGGGTTTTTGGTTTGTTTGTTTTTTTACAAAATAACAAGGAATGTTTGCATAATCACAATAGTTTTTATTTAACACTTGGTGGAAAGAGTAACTTTCCTGGACATGACACAAAGGTAACATAATAATTGGTAATAATTGGAATATAGTTGTAAGAAAAGCAGGACAGATTGTGAGAATCCCAGACAATTGTTTGCACATAATTCACAGCAGCAATAACAGAATAACAGAGTGGGAAGGGACCTTGGAAGCAGGGGTGGGTTCCACTTACCTTACCTTATATGTTTTCCACACGCGAGCGGGGTGAACACACATGCGCGGGTTTCCTCATGCAATTCTGCTTCCACCCATGCTCAGTAGCTATAATCAGCCTGAAACACAGCTGAGGAGCTGATCAGCTATGCTTGGGGCAAAGGAATAAATGTAAGTATAAACCTGGGCGCAGGCAGGAGGGCTCTTTTTCAAGCAGCAGCAGAGGAAAAAAATTCCAAACAGTAAAAAAAATTGGTAAATTAAAAAAAAAAAAAGATGGTAGCGCCCACAGACCGGCACCGACTGAGCCGGATCCGTGACAGCATCATGATGTCATTAGTGGGTCACTACCGGTTCGGACAATCCGGTCCGAACCGTGAGGAACCCACCCCTGTTTGGAGGTCTTCTAGTCCAACCTCCTGCTCATGCTATACCATTTCTGACAAGTGGTTATCCAGTCTCTTCTTAAAAGCTTCCAGTGATGGGGCACCCACAACTTCTGAAGGCAAGCTGTTCCACTGGTTGATTGTTCAAGCTGGCAAGCCTCCTCAGTGCAAACAAATAGTAGCCAATTTGTATTCCAGAGGGGCTGTATCTATCACATGACTGAAAAATAAAGCTGTAATAAAACCCTAATACAATTGCCCTGTACTAAAGTAGTACCGTTTATGGCTATTTTATATGACGTACAAGCTAGGATCAACAGTCAGCTTTTGCACTGGTTACCTAGAACAGGAAATCTGTTGAAGTGTGCAAAGAAGGAAATTCAACTTTCTTCTTCAATGATTAAATAACTTAACATTGTATTAAAACTTGCTTACTCCAAATACCAAGTTTGGTTTTAAAAGTGTTAGACGTCAAAACACTGTATAAAGTGGTAATAAACTCTGGAAGTAATTTTTGCCAAGATGTATTCTATTTTTATGAAAGTATATGTATATATAAGTTTGCTTGTATGTGTTCACTATATAATGTAAGGATTTTTTTTCCCTCAAAAAAAAAGAAAAGGAAAGAAAAACAAGTGTTTTGCCAAAGAATTTTGTTTACAGTACTAACCAAATAAAACTTCACTTTCTCTTTTTTATTATTAAATATGGCAAGATGGTTATAAATTGTTTATTATTCAATGTTTCCAAAATCTGTTTTATTTTCATTTTTTCAATTCCAAAAATGGTTTCCAAATTGTGATATTTTTTCTTGTGCAAGATATTGTACGGATGATATCATTATAAACTTACATATTTACAATAATATTGAATAATAAGAATTATATTGAATTAAATATAATTATTATATTGAACTAAAATTAAAGTATAAATTAAGATTTAATACAAATGAAATCCAGTCAAAATTAGGTTTTGAAGTATTGCCTCTGGGGAGCATGTGCTCTGCAACAACGCTCACATTCCATGTCTCTTGTGTTGAACTTATTGAATTTACTCAGTATTCCAGTTTCTAATGACTCTGAGCAGCATACAGCAAATCAGGTTAAAAACAGAATGTCTAAAAGATCAAAATATCATTGCATCAGGATCATCAATTAATTTACCAAAACTCAAACTCACCCATAGGGAGCAACCCAATCCTCAAGGCTTGTTGCAATTGCCACATTTTAAGTTTTCTGAAAACCAGTCAGTTGGAAGTCACTTAAATTTCTGAAGGAATGCAGTTCTACAGAAGGAGAACAGCAATGGAAATGACTCACATTCCCTCATTGAAGGGACATAGAGAAAAATCACTTTACCAGATCTAACTAACTGTTGGTCTAGTTAGAAACAGTGCCTGCTTCTACCTGAGCCTGCT
This sequence comes from Imantodes cenchoa, assembly GCA_027560375.1. Classification (NCBI taxonomy): domain Eukaryota; kingdom Metazoa; phylum Chordata; class Lepidosauria; order Squamata; family Dipsadidae; genus Imantodes; species Imantodes cenchoa. The sequence goes on along the minus strand of JANHGD010003522.1, from coordinate 7,303 downwards.
TCTACCTGAGCTGCTATTTTCTCAGGGGTGCTATTTTCTCAGATGCATAGCGATAGCAATAGCACTTAGACTTATATACCACTTCATAGTGCTTTACAGCCCTGTCTAAGCGGTTTACAGAATCAGCAT
>JANHGD010003521.1:53094-66338 GCA_027560375.1 Imantodes cenchoa | reverse complement strand
TGGACACACAAGGAATTTGTCTTTGGTGCATATGCTCTCAGTGTACATAAAAGAAAAGATACGTTCGTCAAGAATCACAAGGTACAACACTTAATGATAGTCACAGGGTACAAATAAGCAATCAAATCATACTAGGAAACAATCAATATAAATCGTATATAGAATCAGATCCATCCTTGGAATTTAACATCTAATGGATAGTTTTGGAAACCAATACATACACGTATCTCAAGGCACAGTTTGGATCAATCAAAACTATCCCCATTCAGGACACTGTCCTTGCCAGCAACCTGACAAATAGGTAACAACAGTGTTACTAACTTTCTTATAAAAAGATGTAGGCATGTCTCCGTCCATCATTCAGGGAACCGATCCTTTTGGCACAGCATATCCCCAATGCTTGATGCATCAAAGTAGGGAATTAGCAATTCTGTTCAATGAACTATCAAATCCCATTAGCTTCTTTGGGAAATCACTAGATCTATGGAAAGATAACTCTAAATGTAAGACTATCCTCCAACATCAGTAGTTAGGAAAATGTTAGAAACACAGGCTGAGTTCCTGTACTGCGTTTGGCTTCCCTACTTTGTCATCCTGGGATTGGCAACTCTAGCTGAAAGCGATCCTGAAGATTACCTCCACCAAAAACTACCGTATACTTCCTTTAAACAAATATATTTGTATTTCTATGTATCTGTCTAATGTCACTCTTCAAAAAAGGGTAGGGCTGGGTAATTAATACTGTAAGAGAGATGGAGGAACAGACAGGGTAGGTACTGTAGGTAGGTAGATGCATTAAAAATAATAATTAAAAATAACAATTTGAATTGTAACTTACCCCATTTATGAAATTGATTTACGCTGACCTGGATGTGTCACCAGTCTTCTCTCAGGCAAACCATTCTCACATGCAGAGACACATTTGTATACACACACACACACACATATTCTTCTCCCTTTTTCAATAGAAACAGCACAACAGAACAAGACAATTGAATAGAGAGGGAGTTCAAGGAAAGGATAGTTGCATGGGGAGGAAAGATTTGAGAAAGGGCAAAGATAAAACTGGAAGGAGTTTGGGTGAAGGGGGAAGAAGAAAGCCTTTGTTTCGACATGACAGGAATTGTTATGTTTAGCAGCTCCCACCATGAAAAAGCTAATCTTCCAAAGAACCTCCTGTAAGATATTTTCCTACAAATTTCTTGGTTCTCTAGAGCTTCTTCTATTCTTATCAGCTGAATGCAACAAGTAATTATCCTAATTATCTGGGATCAGGCAATTATTTACCTGATACATATTCATTAGACTTGCTTGAGAGGAACAGATGGGTAAAGAATATACTTTACGGGGCAAAGATGCAATAGAAGGATTTTTGTTCCCTTGGTACGTCCACTACTTCTAGGCTGCATTTGTGATAATGCTCTTGTGATCATGTGTGACAATAGCCATGTGAAAAGAAACAGAAAAGGAAGAGAAAAATCCCCATGCTCTTGAAATTGGCTCTCTTATTTCCTGACTCAATGAGTTTCAGATTGAATTAGTCCTTCAGGAGTACATAAACCTAACATACACTTAATCGAAGTACCAGTTAGGTTCAACCTGGAACAAAACACCTCCTTGGAAGCTAAGCTGGGCAGCATCAGTGCAGATTGTGGGTAGGGAATCCAAAATACCCAAGCCAGAGGCAGTTAGCCAGAGGCCTCAGCAAATGCCAAGGTCTCTCCCAGATGGCAGCTTCAGTGTGCCTTGCTGGCAATCTCACACTGGGCACAGGAAAAGACAGCCTCTTCAGTGTAGCCACAGGGCCCTCCTAGGGCTCTGGGAAATCCTTTTAGGATTGCTCCCGCACTCGAGAGAAACAAGCAGCCCAGAAAAGCTCATTTTGTACCACTAGGATCTTTGGCATTGCTTCCCAGATGCCAGTGGCTGAGAGAGAGTCAGTGACAAGGAAGAAGAGTCCTTTCACATGGCATGTATTCTCTCTGCGTGGCTGCCAGTGGCCATGGGAGGGGAGCAGGCTAGAAAAGCTGTTTTTGTGCAGCTGGACTCCCCCGACTGCTCACCAGCTCCACCGGAAAGTTAATAGTGCAGTAGGAGTGTCTATGGAGATTCTCAGTCATCCAGGTCATGGTTGTCCCAGAGGTGCTGTCAGAGTTCCAAATAACATCTAAGTTCAAATCAGAGTCCGAGGCATAAGTTTCCTCAAAGTTCCAATTTATTCTTAGAGCCATGTTGGTACATCTGTGGGAAACCCGAATCTGAATTCCCAGGGTTTCTCCTTCCAGTTTAAAGTTCATTCCCCTGTCCCACACCCACAAGTTCGTCACATGGACCATTCATCTTCTGCCAACGGGTCCGTACACTCCCATCTTCTTCCGGGCAGGTGCTGGACAAAGGATGACCTTGAAAATCTAAAAGGAATTTGTTATGGCTATCTCTGCCTCTTCATGCAAAAGCCCCTCCCAATTTCCCACAACAAGAATACATTCCAAAAGAATATAGCATAATATGGCAGGCCAAAGTCTAAGCAAATTTGGCTTCGGCCTGACACTCTGCTGGCTTCACCAGAAAGGCAGTGGGGAAGCCAGCAAGGAAAGTTGCAAGCGGAGAGGATGGAGAATTCATTCTCCCAGTTTGATGGTGGATTCAGAATGGATCTCAAATTAGATTATAAACCTAATGAAAACCATCATTCTGAAGGCATGGATAGTATTCAGAACGAGGGTGTTCACTAGCTTTATAGCCAGCTTTGAAATCTGCCTCTGCAGCCTGTGGAAGAATTTCTCCTCTCATACCCTCCCTGAAGGCTATCTAAGCCTTCAGAATGATGGTACTGCTAGCCTTGTAGCAACCTTTGATTCTGCTCCTGAAGCTTGTGGAAGGATTTCCTTCCTTGCTAGAACAGTGAAGGGGAATCTTCCTGTAGGCAACAAGAGCAACTTGAAAGCTGGCTACAAAATTAGCAAATCCAGGCTTGCTTGATGAAAGGAGGGCCTGCTGATAAAGCCTGCCAAAGGATGACATTTGCTTGTTTTCTGGCTAGAAAAGGAACTAAACCCTGATAGGAGGGTCTAGTTCTAGTTGGTGGGAGCATTCTTGTAGTAAGTAATAGATGAGATGCTAGCAGAGGAAGCAATCCATAAAGTTTTTTGAGTTAAGATCAAACGGTAAATATTTCTCTATTAGAATGTGCATTATGTATCTTAGACAATTTACTCGCAAATGCCTTTAAATGTTTTAGCTTTGTTGTCTATAAATTATGGGCCTGGATAGGACACAGATTTAAAGGTAGATTTTATTATTATTATTAGTGGAGAATTCAGATGTGAAACTGCAGGCATTTCCCTGATCAGATACATACCCAAACTCTCTTCTTTTTCAGCATATAGTTCAGAGATGCAGAAAATATAAACAGGTTATGCTCTCTTGATTTCTTTCTTTTTCAAGATAAAAAAGGGCCCTTGCAGACTTTCTGCTTGCTTCTCTCACATAAGTATTTTGGTTTTCTACCTGTTAGTTTTCTTTAGGCAGCAAAATATTTTGACCTGCCTTGCTGTCGGTGTCTCATATGCTCCAAATATTTTTCTCAGAAGAAAAGCTAATTGAAATTCACTATTAATTATGACTTCAGATAACATTGAGTGGGATAGCATTGCTGCTCCTGGTTTTGTTTGATACAAGGTGAGAGGTCTCTGAGTACCTAACAGAAAGGTAAACTGTTTTTTCTTCCTGACTCAACATCACGTGTAATCCAGATGAATTCATTCCTGTATTTAGAAAGTCAGTTAGTAAGACTCTGGCAGTGATAGAAGTTTGCAAAGTTCTTTTATGGGTTAAAAATCTAATAGAAACAAACAAGGGTAAAGAAAAATGGGAAAACTATGCTGAAACTCTTTACAAATGGGATTATAGAATGACAAACAGGACCAGCAGAGAGAGAATATATTCAGAAGCCAACTCAACTAGAAGGTGAGGTAAAGAGGCAACAGACCATCTGTCAAATAGGAAGCAACAAGTGCAGGTACAATATTCCCTGAACTGTTTACAGTTGCAGGAAAGAAGGCAGTTACAATGCTTACAGCTCTAGGTCAGAAATCTATATATAAACACAAACACCCACACCCAAACCCACGTTTCCAATTCTAGACCAAATAGTCTTGTGGCCTATATATGTATTTATATCAAAGAAGAGAGGTGAAAGAGAAAGGACAAATTACCAGCACTGATTCATTATATAACCAAACTTTTGTTTAAGATATTACAAGACATACAGAAATTCCACATGAACTTCATGGAATTAAAATAACTTGAAGCTGACAATGTAAATTTTCTTACGGTTTTTATGAGAATAGAGAACCGCATCTGTTCTGCAGAAAGATAAAAGAGAAATGTTGAAGGCCTAGTAGGGTGTGAATGTTGATGCAAGAGAGAAAGGGATTTGGGTCAGGAATAAGCCAATTGTGTGTTTAGGAGTTAAAACTAAAACAGCTCACTATAATGAAACAGCCACAGCTGGAGTGAAAAGTAGCACTGCTTAGTACAGTGCTGGCTAACCTTTTTGGCACTGAGTGCCGACACAGGAGTGTGTGTGCGCACCAGACCACTGAAACCCGGAAGAGAGCAGCTGGCTGGTGCACATGCATGCGCGGCCAGCCACTCTCTTCCGGGTTCTGTCGCAAGGATGCACGCTGGCTAGCTAGTCTTTGCGCATGTGTGCAACGGAACCCATAAGAGAGAGGCTGGCTGTGTGCGCATGCACGCCATAGCTAGCTGCACTTCTGGGTTCTGTCATGCGCATGTGTAAAGACCAGCTGGCCAGCACGCATACGCAAGGCTAAACCTGGAAAAGAGTGTCTGGCTGCGCAGGCATGTGCGCCGGACCAGCTGGTCTTCGTGCATGTGTGTGATGGAATCCGGAAGTGCAGCTGGTGATGGCACGTGTGCCCACACAGAGAGCTTTGCGTGCCATCTGTGGCATGTGTGCCATAGGTTTGAAATCATGGGCCTAGTAACTCCACAAGACTGCCTGTGATTCAGACCAGCTACAGTCAGCTAGCAGCAAGAAATTCCACCCCCACAATGCCTCAGAAATTTATAAGGACTGAGAAGCAACTTGGTAAAAGGGAGAAACTATATCAGGCAACTCCAGCTGGCAGCAGGACCTACTGAAAAACGAGGGCTGGAGGCTGGAGAAGAACATAGGGCCAAGTGTAAGCTAAAAGAATATAATTCTCAGTCCCTAAAGGAAGAAAGAACTGTATTATGACTATCTTTATTGCTGGGAAATTTGAACAGTTAAGAGCAGAGAAGAAAAGGGAAATTTGTAATCTTGTTCAGTATTGTAGATAATACCCTTGTCATCTGTAGTTGTATTATGGGCAGATAAATACATAAGATTGCATAATGTATATAAAAGGCTTAATATACTAGGAGTGAATGGTTTATATAATAAACGTCTCTGTTGTAATATCAGAAGAGAAGTGTTCAGCCTACTAGATTGTTGTTTGTACCATACTTATGTGTAAACCTGCCACAAACACGCAGGTTTTAGAAGAAGCAAAGTGTCGAGATTCAGTGCCAAGAATAGATGGATAATGGAAAAAGCAGGATAATTTATGTTGGGTGGAAGAGTTGAAGGATCTAAGTAATTTAGTCTATAAAAGAGACAACTGAGTGGAAATATATCTATTTCGGCTTTCCAGAAACTTTTGAAAACATCTGAAGAGCTTATTTGATTGATTTTATAAATATTTATGGTTTTATAATGTTCAGTTTTAGTCCTGTCATGAATGCTTTGTTTTTAAGTGCTTGTTCTTGTTTGTTACTACTGTACACTATTGAGAGTAGGGCAATTGTAGTGGGTGTAAATCTGATTAATAAATGAGTATCTGGAGAGTTGTCAAAGTGAAGAGAATGTGTGTAGATGAATGCAAAGATAATACTGATGAAGAACTGTAGAAGCTGAAACAACAACGTAATCCTAGGAAAGGTGAAAATGTGAGAATGTAACTCAAAATAGCTAAGTTTTTATTCTATTTGGTATAAGAATAGGCAAAAGGAAACTTTGATAGGCCTTGAATATTGTGTTCTTACACCCTACAGCAGGACTGTCAGATTCCCGGCCTGTGGGTTGGATGCGTCACACACTGGCCACGCCCATGCCTGGTTTAGTGAAGGGGGGAAAAAGTCCTGATATGTCACATGACGCTGCCGTGATGCTGTGAATTTGACATCCCTGCCCTACAGCAATGAAGGAACATCCCTACAGTTCTTGCAATGCCTGTTTTCTCAAAGGTTTACCATGAAGGGCTGACACAGAAAGATTAGGGGATTAGGACTAGGATTTTTGGGTTAAAACTGTGAGAAAGTTTGTTCAGTTTAGAGTTTAGATTAGATTTCCTGACTATGAGTTGTCACCCAGTGGAAAGGCTGCCACATGAAGCGATGAATGCCCCTTTGCCAGAAGTCTTCAAACTAAAACTAGATGTTTATCAGCAAAATTAAGGAGATCCTGAACTAACCAGAAACTTGGGCAAGATGATTATAAGCGGAGGTGGGTTCCTCCTGATTCATACCAGTTTGCCTGAACTGGTAGCAAACAGCTGGTGACATCATGATGACATCACAGAACCGGTTCGGTTGGTGTCGGTCCATGGAGGCCGCAATCTTTTTTAAAAATTTCTTTGGAATTCCCCCCCCCCCCCAATTTTTTTAAAAAAAAATTCTGGTTTTTTTCGTTTTGCACATGTGCAGAAACTGAGTTTCCAGCACTGCGCATGCGCTGGCATCTTGTTTTGGGCTTTTTTGCTGGGGGGGTGGGTGTTGATTTTTCACCATGAGGCGTGCCCAAGTGGTGCGGAAGGAAGCGAATCGGCAGCGAGGTAAATTAGAACCACCCCTGATTATAAGACCCCTTCCAATTTTGTAGATACTATTAGAATGTAAGATTGGAAAATATGATAGATCAAAACACAAATAACTCACAATCTGAGATATTTAGCTAACACAACTTCGTCCACTGAATTTAAGGAGACTTAGAAGAGCTAATTATAAAAATAAAATGTTAAAGATCATATTAATGTAAAATATTAAAAATAATCAGCACACATACTTGACAACAAAAAGTGGCGGGTAGTTTTGCTTTTTTGGTCTGATGGATAGATAAAGATGATCAGTGTGTCACAGAAGGCAATTAATCCTATGGAGCAAGGAAATGACAGACTTGAAGAAGATGATGTCAGCAAAGATAAGTTTAAACAATGCTCTTTCTGCGTATCAACAAAAACTGAACAGAGAAAGAAGAGGAAATTAGGGTTCGTTGCACAGTCAGCCAGATGTTCAGATTGGATTTGGCCTTTTTATCCACCTATCAAGTCCTTCCTAAGCACCTGGGATAGGCAGATGTGAATGTTTGACTGTGTTAGAGGTATTGTCACAGAATAAGCTGCCTTTTGTGATTGACTGATGGTGAATTTGTGCTGACAGTGTTCAAATGGTGCTCCAGTTGTTTTGGGCTTGCACCCAAGGCGCCTATTACTATTATACTACCTTTTCTTTCTTTTGCCATAGTGTTTCTATTTCTATTTACTGGTCTTTGTATTTTTCTTATCTTTAATTTAATTTAATGTATTGTATTTCTATGCCACCCAATTCCCGAAGGACTCTGGGCGGCTTACAACAGGATATAGAAAATACATTTTAAAAAATCATAAAATATTAAAAGAAAACAGTTTTAAAAAATCACATACATATATATCATTCAATGGCTCCAAGCCTGCCGAAAAAGCCAGCTCTTCAATGCTTTCTGGAAGGCCAATAGAGTGGGGGCAGTCCAGATCAGGGGGTAGTTGGTTCCAGAGAGCCGGGGCAGCCAGAGAAGGCCCTTCCCCGCGGGCCCACCAGCTGACACTGTTTAGCTGACAGGATCTGGAGGAGACCGACTCTGTGGGATCTTACCGGTTGCTGGGAACTATGAGGTAGAAGGTTCATTCTCCAGTTCATTCTCTTCTATTATGCTGTCTCCAGGTATTGCCACATCTACTATCCAGACTTTTTTTGTCTTTCTTACTGACAATTGTTAAGTCTGGTGTATTATGTGACAAGTGCTTTTCTGTTTGAATTCTAAAGTCTCAGACACTTTAGCTTCATTTTCTATGACTTCCTCTATTTTATGGTCCCATCAGAAATGGTTATGATTAACAATTATTTGTTTTTATATTTATATTTGTATTGTACAAATATAGAGAGTCATTTTGTATAATGATCTGGTCACACTCTAAATGAATTTTTATTTTGTTTTATTTTATTGAATTTCTATACCGCCCTTCTCCCGAAGGACTCGGGGCGGTGTACAGCCAAGAATAAAAGCAGATAAAGAAGACATAAATAGTTAAAAATATATTAAATAAATGACCGTAATTAAAACCAAATTAAAACCTTCTGCACTTTAAAATTTAAAATCCTTTTTGCTAAGCCAGACCGGATTGTTGGAACAGGAAAGTCTTCAGCTCCCGCCTGAAGGAGCGCAGGTCCGGGATCCGACGTAACTCCGGGGGGAGCTCGTTCCACAGGGTGGGTGCTCCCACAGAGAACGCCCTCCCCCCTACATTAAATGTAGCAAAGCTCACTTAACAGCTGTCTTACTTAGCAACAGAAATGTTGGGCTCAGTTATGGTCATAAGTCACTTTAGCTAGACCATCTTTTAAGTGAAGTACCACTTCCTGGACTCTTCCTGTTGACTTGAGTCAGGTGAGGTTTTACGTGTACCCCAAATAAATACAATTGTTTGCAATAGTCAATTAAGAGTAGGGAGAATTTTGAGGGGACATGTGATTTCTAGGAACCCTCAGCGATGTCCCCCTTAAAGCTGAATTCCACTCCTACTGGGAAGCGACAGTTAATTTTTAACTTTGCTGGTAGAGAGTGGCTGTTTGGCACACGTAGAAGTCAATTCTTTCTACTTTCTACTGGTGGTGAGGCCATCAATAGTGATGGTTTAACCATATCTGAGGCTTTCAGGAAACCGAATGCTGGTGTGGGAAGTTACATATCAGAAGATATTGTTATATGCTGTGTGCTTAATAAACAGTGATTCTAGTCCCTGCTTAATGACTGGTCATTTAGTGACCATTACAACAGACCCCCTCTCCAAAAGTACTTATGACCTAGATTTGAAGTTTCAATCTTCGGCCTGCCCGCCCCACCCCATGGTAACATAATCACATTTGTGATCATATGTGTAGACAATCTGTCTACATTTATGACTGGTTGCAGCACCCCACAGTCACATGACCACAATTTACAATGTTTATTACCAGAAACTGGCATTTGCTTCCAGTTTTCGGCAAAAAAAAATGCCCATTGTGAACCATAGGTTAACCTATTTGCCTAACTAGCACATGTTTACTTAAGAATAGTAGCATTCACTTCATGACCACACCACTCACACCACTGGTTTTAAGCAATAGAATATGTTATATTCTTTGAAGACTAAGGTCATTGTTAAACTACAAATAATATTTGAATATAAAAAAATCAGACATTATAAATCATAAGTATAAACCATAAATCAGAATTGTGGCATAAACATTTGATAGATTGATAAATAGATAGATGATAGATAAGAGAGAGAGAGAGAGAGAGAGAGACAGACAGACAGACAGACAGACAGACAGATAATAGATAGATGATAGATAGATAGATAGATAGATAGATAGATAGATAGATAGATAGATAGATAGATAGATGATAGATTAAAAGTTCAGTAAATTCTATCCAAACTCTGAAGATATATTCTGATTTAATAGAACTTTAGAATGAAATTATTATGACTTCACATTAAGATAGCCCAAATTGCAGGTGTGGTACAAATCCATATAGAGAATTATAATTCCCAAATTGTTTCCAAATTAAAAGGCATTTCCATAACTTGATAAGCTATTCTTCCATGGAAGGAATTATTTGTACTTTCATTGAAAAAAAAATTCTATAAATTTGCAGCATCTCCCACAAGGGTTTGATAAGCTTTTTCAGAATACAAGGTTTAATAATTTTTTCATTAAAAATAAAAAGTTGAAAAGGAAATTCAACTTTTAGAATTTGTTTTATTTTGGAATAAATCATTTCCCAAAACTGTTGAGTTAAAAAAAAGAAGAATCAACCTGGTGATTACATTTCCATCAATTTTTAGAGAATGAGCTCTGTATTTTAGAAATTGGAAATAGAATTCTGATATCAGCAGTAAAATATGTCATCTGTAAGTATAACAGATTTAATGCTTTTCTTCCATTGGAATTCTCATTGCTATACATCATTCATTTCCTTTAGCCGTTTAATCAAGCAATCTTTAACTTGTTCAGTTTATCAATCGTATTTCACTGACAATTTGTAAACAACACCCAGTAAATGCTCTGAATATTGTAATCTGTTTTGCAAATTCAATCAAGTCTCTAAATATTCCCCTTTGTTTTTGCCAGTCTCAATATTAATTATCTGAAGATTTTGAAACAAGTCAGGTGCTTCTGGCCATTCTGAAGAAGAAGTCTCAAAAGATTTTATCTTTGATGTACTGATAATCAAATCTTGCAGCCTAGATGATGTATTCTCTCTCCACTGAACAAATTTCTTTGTGCTTTCCTTTTCATGAAAATAAAGATTTAGTAATGAGGGGAGAGGGAATAGGTCTGGACTCATTGTTTTCCTAGGCCCAAGTAAAAAAGAAAGGGAACTCTGAATTTATAAAACAAATTAGAAAAGTTTGGAAATCAAAGCTGAACAATGGTAGTACAATCAAAGCCATTAATACTTGAACTTCCTCTTCATTCACTAATGTTGACTGGACACCAGTTGAACTAGAAGCTTTGGATTAGATTAGTGAAGGGAAGGACCAGGGGTGGCATGATAGCAGTGTTCCAATATTTGAGGGGCTGCCATAGGGGGGAGAGGGTCAACCTATTTTCCAAAGCACCCAAAGTCCAGACAAGGAACAATGGATGGAAACTGACCAAGGAGAGATTCAACCTAGAAATAAGGAGAATTTTTCTGAGAACAATCAAACAATGGAACAACTTGCCTTCAGAAGTTATAGGAGCTTCATCACTGGAAACTTTCAAGAAGAGACTGGACTGGCACCTGTCAGAAATGTTATAGGGTCTCCTGCTTGAGCAGGGAGTTGGACTAGATGACCTACAAGGTCCCTTCCAACTCTGTTACTCTGTAATTACAAGGCCCAAAACGTTTGGTAATATATCATGCATTACATTGGAAAAAAGTGACATTTATTATGTGTATTTGCCAAGCAAAATTGGGGTGGTCATGGTTTGCTGCAAGTGAAGCAGACAGTGGAGGATGAAATCAGAGGTTTAAATGATTACATAGAAACAAGCATAGAGAAGAAACCAATAAATGTCTTGAAGGAAAACATTTCAAAGGTGACATGCTAAACTGAACAGTTATCAAATTGGAAAGATAAATCTCTGTTTGGTCAATCCCTGAAATAAATTAAAGGCAAAACTAACAACATTGGGCCATGGCTTCAAATCAGATTGGATCCATTGAGAAGAAAACAGAAGGATTAATATATGCAGCCAGCAGAAGAATTCTGGGAGTTAAGTCCACGCATCTTGAAACTGTTGAAGCTGAGAAACACTGAGAAATAAAACTATGCACCTATTTTGGGGTCAGAGGCAAAATACAAATTTTGCACTTTTCTATGGGAAGTGAAATACTATATTGCCTTGCCCTGCCTGCTTTGCATTTTTAGAAGACTTGGAGGAAGAACTAGATTTGTTCTTTTCTGGATATTGTGCCTCCAATCCAGTGGTGGGTTCCTACCGGTGCAGTCCGGTGCTGCACACCGGTAGGAGCCTGGTGATGACGTAATTTTTGGTGTGTTTTTTTCTGGGTTTAGATGGCTTCTCCGCATCCTGTGCTTTCAGAAAAAGCCCGCCCGCCTGCCCTCGCGTTAATGTCTACCTTTATTCTTCATCCGAAGCACAGCTGAGAAGCTCCTTAGCTGTGTTTCAGTTTGTAATGTCGTCTTGAGCATGCGCGGAAGTGAAATCGCGTGGTGGGATGTGCGCGCACGCATGTAACATCATAATACAAATACACCCAGGGGGAGAGCTTTCTCTGTGGGAGGAGTAACATTATGGAATGACCTCCCCCCCGGAGATAAGAAGGATCTCCGACCTTAAGACCTTCCGCCGGGAACTTAAGACCTGGCTGTTCCGGCAAGCAGGCCTAGCCTGACACAAGATTTTTAAATTTTAAAATTCGATTTTTAACTGGGGTTTTACCAGCCAAATTTATATTTAATCCATTTTAAATAATATTTATATTTATGTATTGTCTATTTATGTTTTCATGATGGCTGTGAACCGCCCCGAGTCCTTTGGGAGGGGGGCGGTATATAAATATAATTAAATAAATAAATAAATAAAATAAATAAATAATACACACCAGTAGCAAAATGTAATTGAAACCCACCTCTGCTCCAATCTGAATCAGGTCACTAGTGCTTATGCAGGTCTAGGACAACTCGCCACGGCCAACTTGCTGTGGTCAACGCACCACGGCCATTTTGCTATGGCCAACTCACCACAGCCCTGGCCAACCTGCCATGGCTATCTTGCCGTAGCCAATTCTCTGTGGATCAACTCACTATAGCCAACTTGGCACAGGACAACTCGCCACGGACAATTCCACAGGGGATAACTCAATGCAGTAAATGTTATCCGCCACTGTTTCTTTGACATTATTTCCTTTGATAAAAATGGAAATAATGTTGAAAAAATAGTGGCAGTTAACAGTTAACCTGTGTGGAATTATCCTCAGTGAGTTGTCCCATGGTGAGTTGGCCGTGTCAAGACTGCCGCAGCGAGTTGGCTGTGGCGAATTGTCCCAGTCTGGCTTATGCTAAGGAAAATAAGAGTAGAAGTAAGCCAGCAGAGTGTGCCATGTACACATTGTCTTGTTTAGCCTTCAGTTCCTTGTCATCCGCAGGTTGGATACAGACTCATATTTTTAAAAAGTAATGCATGCTTTTATTGAACAGGATTTTGTGTGACATTTTTTTTCCTATTGCATCAGTGGTGGGTTGCTCCCAGTTCAGGCTGGCTCTAAGAACAGGTAGCACCAGTGGTGGGCAGCTCTGCCCACATGCCCGGGGATCAGGGGTGAAATCCAGCAGGTTCCGACAGGTTCTGGAGAACCGGTAGCGGAAATTTTGAGTAGTTCGGAGAAC
>JANHGD010003520.1:78655-88757 GCA_027560375.1 Imantodes cenchoa | reverse complement strand
GCGATGTTGCTGCAGTGGGCTTTGGCACTTAGGTCATTTGATATGAGTATTCCAAGATCTTTGACAGAGTGAGGATCATCTGCAAGGTCATGTCTATTCAGCTTGTATTTGGTGGTCTGATATTTTTTTTGCCAATATGTAGGACACATTCTCTACATCCTAGTGGCTCCTGTGGCCAGTAGGTGCTGAGCTGCTGAAAAATTAGTGCAAATGAACTTGCACCTCCAAACCTATATTTATTTCTTTTTATTGTAATCCTACAGTCATTCTGTGGTGCAAGTTGGGCTGCACAATAGTTACTGATCTTACATGAGAGAAATTGTGCCGAGCACCCTAAACCACTAACTAGCATGTTACCTTGGGAATGATGGATGTTCTAATCCGATATTTCTGGAGAGCACCAGGATGAAGGAGGTAGGAAGTCTGTGGCTTTCTAGATTTTTCTGAACTAGGAGATTTCTCTCTCATAGACATTTTTTTTGCTGGAGCGGATGGAACTGAAATTCAGAAATTACCCAGAGTTCCACAGATTTTAAGGATGGATATTTCTGTTTACATGGGTGGAATGGTACCTCAAGCCAAATAATGTCTGTGAAAAAGAATATAAGTAGGTATGGTGAGGGGTGTCATGCTGTTCTATCTGCTACATTCTGCTATATTGTGTATTAACGAAGAACAGGTTGGCAATATCAAACATAAAAGGAATATGCAGAGTAGAAACAAAACTTCCTGTCTAATTCTCCTTGTTATCAGCTTTATGATGCTGTCCTTTTAAATGTAACGTGTCGAAGCTGCCGCCAAGCAGGGCCCCCTTGTGAAAAGCTGTCAAGTTTAATTAGGTGATATTATATTTTTATATAAAAATGTGAATGTTCTTTAAAGGGACTTAACTTTAACCCGAAGTTAAATCCTTTTGAGCAACTTAATTTTGATGGGAGTTACACACCTGAGGGTTGAAATCGACGAGACTTAAAAACAATTGTTTGTGGGCTGGATCAGGTTTCAAGTCCATTAAACAGGATCAGCCTATCTAACTGGAAAGAACAGCCTTTCCATTTGATGGGTTGAAATAAATGTGTTCATCTCTGTGAGCTCCAGATTAAATGGGATTTTAAAATATATTTTATTACTATATGGCAGTCAGGCTGATGAATTGTTTTAGCCTTGCTAGCAAATAACCAAGGAATCAGCCCACCGAGGTCTTGTTTTGGCCTTCCAACTTATCAAACTCCAGTCACAGAAAGAACTCCCTGCTATGTGAATTACCCATGGAACCATGTCCATTCAGCAGCTCAAATCTTGGTCTTTTTTTATATTTGCCAGGTGGATCTATCTGCCATTCATATCTTGATATATGCCCCAAATTTGGACTATAAACATATGGAGGATCCCTTACTTCTTTGTTCTCTTTGCTGCCAACTAGAGGGTTTTTGTAGTTTTGATCTTATTATAAGGTGACCAGACGTCCCGTTTTTGGTGGGACAGTTCCGCTTTTTCCTAATTAGTCCCGCCTCCCGCCCCCTTTTTAAAAAGTCCCGCTTTTTCAGCAGGACGTCTGGTCAGCTTATTTGGGCAGCCAGACCTGCTGCAGTTTTCTTCTGGAGCTTTGGCGGTCTGAGGGGGCGCGGAAGGCGGTGCCTGAGGCGAGGCTGAGCTGGGCGGGATTCTTCCCACCCGCCTCATTTCGCGGCTGCCTGGCTGGAAAGCACTATGAAGCTGTATATGTCTAAGTGCTATTGCTATTATCAAAACCTAAGCTTTGTTAGTTGCTGGTGAAAGATAAGCTGCAAAGAGGCAGATTCCTACAGAAAGAAACATGCAGTTGATTCCTCCCAGTCCAGAGCACCCTGTAAGTCTTGCTTTTTATTTGTTTATATATTTGCCATAGGACTCTAAGGCAGCATTCTAAAAAATCTTGTGTTTTCCGTATCCCCCAAACACCTTTGGGAGATAGATTGGGTTGACAAAACTAACCCCTTTCCTATATTTTAGAGAATTATCTTCTAAAAGCGACTGGGAGTGCAAAAATCTGGGATAAGAGTAAGACTATGCTGCAGCAACGCGAAGTCTGTTTTTCCTTGTTGCCAACTGGTAGTAATTCACAAACTATTGTGGATGGCTACTTGGCAATTTCCAGCAGATTGCCTATTCTATGATTTGTGAAATGGAGCACAAGGAAAGGGGAACGGTACGGTCTTGCCGACGTACATTTAAAAAAACGTCCAAGGATGAATCAGCAAAGGAAGAAACGGGTCAGGCTTTCGTGATCAAAGAACCCGTCATGAGTCAGCACAGACCGACTAGCGAATTGCCGGACGGGAAGGGCGGTTCCGGGTGTAAACGTAATTGTAGACGGAGGTCACTTCGCTGTTGCGCAAAAGCTGCGCTTCCTCCTCTCTTGAAATACGAGCCAAGGGTTAATGAAATTTTTTTTAAAGGATGGGCTTTTGAATAAAAATTTGAAGTGCATCAACCGTAAGATGCAAATATAAGATGGTGCTAATACTAGGCTCCTAAGCCCCTGGTGATTTTTGATGCATTAATGAAAGTGTATAGATGAGACATTATGAATTCCAACATTCAAGTTCAATCGGGAACTTCTGGGCAGGGCATCCGAGAAACATCTCCCCATTTGCTTTGGTACGAGAAGGACCAATATTCATAATCGACACGGGAAAAGGCATATGTAGAGTTAAACATTGTTTACCTGTTACTTGGCTTGGAGAAGGCGTGGAAATATGCCGTAAATTCAGAGTAACTACAAAGTTCTGAGTTCCACCCTGTCTCAACATTGTCTCGTTTTAACACCCTGACGAAAAAACTATATCACCCCACCCCCAACAGAAAATCCAATCGCCGTCAATCACTGCGACTCTACCATTTTCATGAGTTTATGCAAGCACGCTGTGCAAGACGAACAAGCAATGTGCGCACATTGCTGCACTGAGGCAGTATCTTCTCATTGGTTATTCACATTGGTTAATGCTCCTCACGCCCCCCTTTCAGCCAATCACAGCTTACTCTTTCTCTACAATATAAGGTGGGTTGGGAAAGAGCTTCTTACACGTTGAGCTCGCGGTTGGCGGTCGGCCGGCGAATATCTTCTGCCCGAGGAGCGTTTTCCATCTACCGCGTGGAATCTGTTAGCCCTTTTCTCATTTTAATAAAGCAAGTAAGTATTAGCGGTACTATTAGAAGGAAACACACTTATTTATGTCATGATTGAGTTTAGGATGCGGCTCCTGTGTTTATCAGGGCACTAATAAAGTACAATCCCTCTCTCTAGTTCGGCTGGTAATTCCTATTCTTGCCGGTGCTGCCTAAGGCTGGTAGAAATGGGGAGTATTTTAACAGCTGGAAGGCGAGTTTCCCTACCTCGTAGTAAAGTACCAGCTCAGCTTATTTCATCTAATAAGGGGAGGGAGGAGAGAAACAGTGAGATGGAGCAACTGCAGCTCTGCATTTACAGAGCTGGAAAGTGGAGAAGGGTGCTTTGTTCACGAAATGCTTGTGAGAGACCTCTATTTCTTATCCTCCACCTTGTGGTTGCATCATCCTGTAGTAGGCTAGGTGACCTAGAAGCAGAATCTTGAGGAAAATGTAGTGGCATTCAATAAATGTTTTAATTCTCCTTTACAGTGTTTCCCAAACATTAATTCTTAATGAGCAGTGAAGGCTATAGCATGTTGGAAGATGAAGTTCTACTTTTCTTAATGACTTCCCTTTTAAAAATAAAACAGGCATGTAAATTGAGAGCTTGAGCTGCGTAATGATGCATAACTCAAATGCCCTGTTTGTGCATTTCCCAGGTGTGTTTGAGGGACCTCTAGCTGTGAAACAGATTTTTTAGGTTGATACAACATGGTTATGTTTACTCAGAACTAAGTTCTGAGTTCCTTGAGTTAATTCTTAGTTATATGTAGCTTGGGGTAAATACCTACAGCTAAACAATTGATGAGGCTTTAATTCAGATTTAAAACATGTGAGATTAAATTCCAGTCATCTGTCTCCATTGATTTAGCTCACCCTACTGGAACCAACAATATTAGCACACTCCAGGTGCTCTTTATTAGGCAGGGTCATCTTGTGGGACCTAAGAATCATGCCTTTTTTGTCATAGGGCCTCCTTATGGAACAGGCCTTTCATCATGATCTTGTTTCTCCCCATATATCTCTAAAGAAAGTGAGATCTGTCTTTAATATTATGAATTTATCAAGCAGATGCAGAATTTAATGGTATTGAGTTATATAATCTTTATGGTGGAATTTATCAAGTGCAGCCAGGCCATATAGTATAAGATAATAAGACTTACCTATACTTGACATGTGCTGAGTACATTTCTTAAATTTTTAAATTCCTGTAAAGCAAAATAAAGACAGATCCCTCCTTGGATTCCTTCTGAACCAAAAGAGCAAATCCCAACATGAGTGGAACAGGTAATAGAGATGTTGCATGGGATTGCAGGGACATGTCTTAAAATGATTAAAAAGATTTTTGGAACATAATTTACAAAATGTTTAATATGAAAGGATTTAATAGCATCTACCAATTTAATAGCATCTACCAATTTGGTGTTGCAAGGGGTTGCATGCCATACCCACCCTTCAGGCTAAATGACAGTCTTTCTCAGCTAATCTGCCAATGGTGTGTTTTTGTTCTCTGCAAACTACTTTCTGCCAAGAATTTAATATCTGTCACTCTGCCAAGGAGTAGTAAAGTGTAGAAGCTACTGGTAGTATAATACAATTCTTTCAAGTTATAAAGATAACATAATTATGCATAGTCCATCTATTTGTATATAAAATGTCATAAAAATACTGTTGTACACAATTGGTTTCCAGTAATTGGGAATCTTTAATGAGCACAGTATTATCCATAGCTTTCTTTACCACTTATTTATTTGACAATGAAATCGATTTTCGGCTCTTTGATACGGTAGATAGCAACATGATGCTGTTGCATGAGCTGTTCATATTAAGCTTATGACCCTGTCTGCATGTATTTATCCTGCCTTTTTATTAACTTAAGGAAGTATGCATATCAAATACTTCTGTCTCCTATTTTTCCCATAACAACAGACCTGTAAGGTGGATTGGGCTGAGAAAAACTGAGAATTGGTCCAAAATCTCCCTAGTTTCTAGCCCAGTAGCTTAACCACCACCCCCAACTGACAATCTCTTTTAAACCTTTTTACAGTTAAAGCAACTTTGGGTTGAATTATAGTAATTTTAATTTTAGGATGAATGAAAGTATACCATAGACACCAGAATTCTTTTTACATTCCCAATATGTTATAAAAGTAACTTCTAGTTCTGACCTCTTACTAGTCTTTTTGGAGGAAACCTAGTGATTTCCATTCTCCAAACATAACCATCAAATACTGATGAGTATTGTACATACCCCATTGCATCTGCCTGTTTTCTCTCATCTACGCATAAAAACTGCTTCTCCCCCAAATATGCCTAGCTAGAGTGGTGGGTTAGGAACAGAGAATCTCATGTTGTAAATCCATCACAACCACAGAAATATAGTGAGTGATGATAGATTATTCACTTTCTCTCAGCCCAGTTGTATTTGTTAATACCTCACCACTTGTGATGTTTGACACTCTTCCTTAGATCAGTATGTCTGTTGCAAAACATGTTGTGTAAGCCTGCCATTCTTGACCCTAAAAGTGGTAATTGTACTCTAGAAATTTATTGAACTATTACTGAAATGTGTAAATGAGCAGCATTCATGGCAGTAAGAAATTTAAAAATGCAAATACATAAAAACATGCCAGTTACAGCATTGTGGCCTGGATATCTCTGTCAGTGAATATGGGAAGTGGAAAATGAATCTTTATTTTGAAATCTATCTGTGTCTGAAGTTTGTCTCTTTCTGAGAACCCAAGATGGTTGTCATTTGGTGATGCTGCTCTAGGAGTAATGAATACATTTTGGGAGCTGTGAAGAAGAAAACCCCTTTACATTGAAAATACTAATAAATTTTATGTTCATGTGAGCATACATTGAAATGTGGGACAATTCATTTGCATTTGCAAAATGACCTTGTAGCATTAAAGATTCAGAGAAGAATTATGTATCTTTATGTTTCTCATCTCTGCAGATTCTGCAGTTTGTTCTATGTCATTTATTCTTTCTGCAATTCTCCCGAGTTTATTTTCTCCTCCTCCTAATAACAGCACCAAGAATCTTAGACTATCTGCATAAATAATGGCAACATTTTGGTTTTCACCATTCCTTTTCTTGAGTATATATTCTTTAGATTTTATTCTTGATTTTTCTGCGGAAAGTGCCCAATTTATATTGAATCTGAGGAGAATTTAAATATTGTTGGGAACTTTGACAATGTTTCTTTTGTCTAGTGACTGAATACTTGGTGAATATTGTGTTTATTTGGAAATGTATGTTAAGTCTTAATAGGTGTGCCTTAATATGTATTTACATACTTAATATTAAGTTTGTCATATATCTTGATTATGATTAATAAGTTACTCGAAGTATATAGGTACACCTGTTGTTTGATTTTAAATTATTTTTGTTTTTTTCACTTAACCTGTGTCTCACACTGAGGAATGGACTAGGTCACCAACCTGTGGTCCGTGGACCACTGATGGTCCATGAGAAAACTTTGGTGGCCCGTGGAGAAATCTTGGCCCCTGGGCCAGATATGGCCGAGAGCAATTAATCCAGTCCAGGAAGAGGAGAGGAGAGGGGAGGGGAAGGGCCACTGTCAAATAAGCTTCAATTATTTTGTAATAATTACACCACCTTTAATAATTTTGTTACAATTAAACAACCTTTAAAGATTTTGTTATGATTAAATAAGCATTTACGATTTTGTTATAATGAAATAAGCATTTATAATTTTGTTATGTTAAATAGGTGCATTTCAGATTAATAAAATCAAGAACTCATGAAGTGTTAATACCACTTTATAAGGCCTTGGTAAGTCCACACTTGGCATACTGCATCCAGCTTTGATCACCATGATGTAAAAAAGATGTTGAGACTCCAGAAAGAGTGCATAGAAGAGCACCAAAGATGATTAGGGGACTGGAGGCTAAAACATATGAAAAACGGTTGCAGGAACTGGGTATGTCTAGTTTACTGATGGCGAACCTATGGCACTCGTAGCATAGGTGGCACGCTGAGCCATATTTGCTGGCATGGGAACCATTGCCATAGATCAGCTTCAGTGCACATGGGCAGGCTGGCCCTGCCCCCTTTCATTGGCCCTGCCCCCTCCCCTCCCAGGAGTCTCCATGCAGCTCACTTTGAGGTATGTAAAGGGCTTGTGTGGAGGCTCTAGGTGGGCATTTCTGCCCTCCAGACAGCCTTTGGCGGGGGGAGTCTGTATTTGCCCTTTCCAGCCTACAGGAAAGCCTCTGGAGCCTGGGGAGTGAAAAACAGGACTTCAGGGACCACCGGAAGTCAGGAAACAGGCCATTTCTGCCCTCCAATGAACCTCCAGAGGGGTGGAGGAGGCCATTTTCGCCCTCCTCAGTCTCCTAGAAAGCCTCTGGAGCCTGGGAACGGTGAAAAATGGGTCTTCTAGGTCCACCATGCCATCGAGTGCCAAAAGCAGGGGGACCGTGGGGGTGGTTGTGTGTGCATTTGCGTGCGGGATAGGGCACATTGAATTATGAGTATGTCCGTGACTCCTCTTGCTTTTGGAACGTGACTAGTCATCACTGGTCTAGTTTAATGAAAAGAAGGACCAGGGGAGACATGATAGCAGTGTTCCAATATCTCAGGGGAAGCCACAAAGAAGAGGGGGAGGTCAACTTATTCTCCAAAATACCTGAAGGCAGGACAAGAAGCTATGGATGGAAACTAATTAAGGAGAGAAGTAACCTAGAACTAAGGAGAAATTCCCTGACATAACAATTAGTTAGTGGAACAAGTTGCCTCCAGAGGTTGTGAATGCTCCAACACTGGAAGTTTTTAAGAAAATGTTGGATAGCCATTTGTCTAAAATGGTGTAGGGTTTCCTACCGTAGTAGGGAGTTGGAGTAGGAGACCTCCAACGTCCGTTCCAACTCTATTTACTCTACTCTACTCTACTCTACTCTACTCTACTCTACTCTAGTTTTATATTGGAGAAATAAAAACTGAAAATAATTGCGAATAAACTTCCACACTTATGAGAAAACCATCAGTTGGTTGGCTCCAAATCATGCTGGAGTTAACCTTCAAACCCAAGCGATACATATTATTGCTATTGCAAACACTGAATGTGCATTTATTTATTTCTTATCAGTTACTTCCAAAGGAAGCTCAATACAATGTGACAAGCACTTTGGAAGTTATAGAGATAGATATGATACATCATCTGCTCTCTCCTGTCTCACCAGCCATGGGTTTGGGATGAGATCAGGACATGACATAAACTGGGTTTCAGGGCATGTGGTATGAAGGTTACAATTGCACTATTCTTCCCAAAGCTCATCCTCCTAAGAAATGTTGGGGATTACAGGCCAATTTTGATAAATGTGGGTTTTCTTCACCTAGCCCTCCTTCTCCCCACAAGAGGGCAATAAACTACAACCAGATTCTAGTAAAGATCTGTCAATGGGGAACACTTGTAAGAGTTTTATGTGGCTCTGTTTCCCTCCTCTTGACTCCTCTGGCTTTCTGAATTTCCCCCTAATAGGACAGATCATAAATCTCAAGTAATATTTGAGTGAAAACTCCCATTATTTGAAGTAGAAATAATAATTTTAACACCTTGGTTCAAAAGGATGGAGAGCAATATCTGCAGGCAGAGATATATCTTCTTGGCATGGTGGGAAGCAAGGGAAGAAGACATGAGCCTTGCAGTTTTCCTCTCCCACAGTCTGATTCAATGAATAAGATTGTATAGTAATAGTTGAGTTTGATGTCTGGTGCTGAAGCGTCAGCAATTTTCTTGACAAAGTTAAGAAAGTGTTTCACTTCATTTTCAGGATATTTGTTCTACTTCCTAATGCAAACTAAAACTTAAAGATCTCCTTGTGGTTTCCCATCCAAGTAGCAAACCCGGCCTGATACGGAGTAATTTCCCAATCACAGCAAGGATGGAGAAATGCATTTCAGGGTATTGAAGTGCTGCCCTACAAGCGATGGCTGGAAGGGGAAAAGGAGGAATGAAGATCACGTCATTTGTTCTCTCATTCCATGTTTATCGTTTTGGAATAGACCTGTGTCTGGTGGGAACCACAATGATGCAAACATATGTCATAATATTGCAGGGTTAGATGAAGGATGTAAACACGCTTGTGATTCTGCGGGGCCTCTGATTCGCTTGCTGACTTCTTGTAAGTCTCAATGGAGTTGCAACCTTTTCTCCAGATCCTTGAATACCAGCCCTTGTGACAAGAGTCATTCCCAATGTCATTCCCAATATCCCCCAGAACAGGATTGCAGCAACTTGGCAGATGAGCCTAATAATCTCCAAATATGGATGCCCCCATATGGAACAACCTGTATGGCTACAATTCCATGAAGAAACCCAGAATCCTTGCTCAAATTCCAAGTTCTTGTAGAAAGAGGAATCCAAAGATCCAAGGATCCCTTTCTTCAGAAGAAGTTTTTGTTGGTTAACATCAATAAGGCTGAGTGAAGCCAGCCAGTCATTAGGCAGATCATATTAGTGGTCCTCAGGTTTTAAAATTATTAATTTAGTGGTTCCAGAAACTGATCCCAAATAATCTTCCACACTGCGGTTACAATAATCATACCAATCAGTTGGTGGGCTCCAAATCATGTTGGAATCAATATTCATCTCCGAGCTATGCATATTCTTGCTATTGCAAACACTAAAGCTGGATTTAATTATTTCTTATCAGGTTTAGTGCACTTTCCAAAGGAACCTCAATAAAATGTGACAAGCACTTTGGCAGTTATAGTAGTAGACATTGCTGTGGCCTGCCAGCAGCCCATGTAGCTGATACCAGATCCTGTTCTAGAGGAGACTGACTTGGTGATGCACCAGCGGCTTGTGCAATTGGCACACAAGTCGAATAGTGGGGAGGATGGCAAGGACTCGGTGCCAGAGGCAGAGGTTCAGCCAGGGCCTTCAGAACCTCCAGCACCTCATAGCAGTGATGAGGAAGAA
>JANHGD010003520.1:16475-26769 GCA_027560375.1 Imantodes cenchoa | reverse complement strand
GGTCGCCGCTCGCTTGCCCTGCCCCACCCCACCCCACCCCACCCCGCCCAGTCTCTGCTCTGCAGCTTGCCTGCCTGAAGTGCTGTGCCCCTAGTCTGCCTGCCAGGTAAGCCTGTGAAGTCATGGCCTACCTAGCTGCCCCCCACCATCCCAGCCTGCCTTCCCTACTCCATTTCCCATGGCCCACAGCCCCAACATGTTTTCCTGCCTTCCCTGCGGCCTTCCCAGTGTCCCCGTAGCCAGCTTGCAAAGGCAGGCAATCAGAAGGCCACGTGGAATACAGGCAAGCATGTTGGGGTGGCGGGGAATGGAGGTAGCAGCCTACTCCCTTCCCCGCAGCCCCAATATGCTTTTCTGCCTTCCCCACAGCCTTCTGTGTGTCTCTGTGGCCAGCTTGCGAAGGCACACAAGCGAAAGGCCACTTGAAAGGCAGGCAAGCACATCGGGGCGGCGGGGAAAGGAGGTAGCAGCCTACTCCATTCCCTGCAGCCCTACCATGCTTGGCGGCCTTCCATGTGGCCTTCCCAGAGGTTCCCCCACAGCTGCTTGCCTTCTGAGGTTGGCATCCAGCCCGGCCAGTGAGTGGGCAGGCGGGCAAGCAGCCCTTGGTGGAAACACAGCCGCTGAGAGAGACAGTGGCAGCTGTACTCCAGGAGGGCAAGCGGACATCCTGGGGGTGCTGCACATGCACCTGCCCTGTTTCTGCAAAGGCAGAATCTCTCTGCCTGCAGGGTGATCCAAAGAGGGGAGGGGGGATGCTGCAGAAAAGACCACCTTCCACCCGGCCTGCGTGCCTCTGTGAGACTTACTTGGGGCTCCGAGGCAGCCCACTAGCTTCCCACCCGGCCACCTGCCTGCTTGCTCCTGCGGGAAGCCTCAGAGGATGAAACTGGGAGCGGGGCAGAGCCGAGCCTGAAAGAGGCTTTCCCCTTGCCAGCTGGCATCGCTCCAGCTTGACTTAGCCCCCCTTCCCCCTTTCTTTCTCCCTGCATTGGGGTGACCCTAATGTTCTCCCAGCCTGCTGCTGCAGCAGCAGCAGCAAAGGGCTGTAAAGGGGAGGGAACAATGACAGAAAACCTACCCATTCGCTCACTCGCTTGCTTTGCCAGGGCGCGAAGCAGGGGCTGTGCTCCACTGCACTGTGCTGAGCCACTCTGTCTGGTGAGCCATGTGTGGATGGCTTCAGGGAGCCCCCACCTCCTTTCTTTTCCTTTTGCCCTCATTCTTCTCTCCTGCAAATGCATGGGAGTTCCAGCCCGTCCGCTGCCCTACTGTGAGGTGGATGGGTAGGCGGATGAGTGAGTGGCTGGGAGGGGAGAATGATTGTCAGCCAGCCAAGCCCCACAGGAGGTGAGAGGGGTGGTGGTGACGGCGCTCCCAGATGGCAGGCAGATGTCCCAGGGCTGCTGCATATGCACATCGCATGTGCAGCCCTGGGATATCCGCTGCTGCCCCTCTCAGCCCCAGAGCAGCAGCTGCATCTCCACCAAAGGCTGCCTGCCCACCCACTGGCTGGGCTGGGCTGGGCTGGATGCTGACCTCGGAAGGCAAGCAGGCCTGGGGGACCACCAGGAAGGCTGCTACCTCCCTTCCCCGTGGCCAGCCAGCTCCGACATGCTTGCCTGCCTTCCACACAGCCTTCTGCTTGCCTGCCTTCACAAGGTGGCCACAGGGACACTGGGAACATCGCATGGAAGGCAGGGAAGAATGGCAGGACTGCGGCCCGCAGATAAGGGAGTAGGCTGGGATGGTGGAAAACAGAGACTGGGTGAGTGGGCGGAGCCTCACGCTGCTGCAGCTACCAGTTCTCCAAACCATCTGCTGCCGCCGCCGCTACCAATTCTCAGGAACCGGTGGGAACTGGTAGCATTTCACCCCTGGTTAAATCCTGAATGGCTCAAGGTTGACTCAGTCTTCAGTCCTTCCAAAGTTGGTAAGATGAGGACCCAGTTTGTTGGGGGCAATAAACTGACACTGTAAACTGCTTTGAAAGGGTTGTAAAGCACTATGAAGTGGTATATAAATCTATTTGCTATTGCTATTAACTTATAATAATGTCCATCGTTTTTACAAACTTTTGATCAAAGTATCTACTAGATATGAAAACTATTTATTATTTTCTTATTCAAGGAAATGTTTTAAATGGAATCGCATCCAGTCCAAAACTGAGTCCCACAACATTAGGATATGAACAATTCTGCTTATTCCTATGAGGCAGTGGTCCCCAACCCCCGGGCCGCAGACCAGTCCCGGTCCATGGATCAATTGGTAGCAGGCCGCACAAGAAATAGTCCCGCAATCACAATTGCTTTGCAAACTGGCAAAAAACCTCTCCCCCATTCTCTCCCACCTCTCTCTCCTGCCCTTCAAAAACCGCTTGAGATAAGCACCAATGAGAAAATTCGCTCCAGCCAATGAGGTAAAAGTGACAAATCAATCATCAGGCGGTTTTGGGGCAGCAGGCCCAATCGGGATGATCTGCCACTCCTGCACAGAAGGAGGTGGCGACAGCGAGGGCAACCGAGAGAGGAGGCTGAGCAGGTCAGCTCATAGTTCTTTCAAGATCCGGGATTTCAAGCTGAAAAAAGAGAAAGTGAGGGGAGCAAACAGAGAGGCCGGGAGGATGCTCTGCTAGCAAGATGGAAATGCCGTAGTGCAAAAAAGATGCCCAGGCCTGGCAAAGACCGAGTGTGGGGCCTCCGCCGGGAGAGGAGCCTCCCCACCGTGTGTCTCAAGCTGCAGACTGGCAGGGGCTGCTGCAGCACTTGTATTTACAGGAGTCACAGCAGCCCTTTCGGGTAACGCAGGAGATCCGTGTCGTGCAACAGTTCCAGGAAGGGATCAAGGCACACCTGCATGCAAGCAGACCTGAGTTGGCCACACATACGAACATCGCCCGGCGTGCTTTAAACTGACATGCACGGTGTTCAGCCAATGAAGTTTAGATCAGTGGTCCCCAACCCCCGGGCTGCGGAGGCATCTAGGAGAAAAGTCTTATCTGACAGTTCAACACCCACCCACCCCCGGGCCGCAGTAAAACTGTCAAGTTTTGACCGGTCCGCGGTGATAAAAAGGTTGGGGACCACTGCTATGAGGAGATTCAGCATCCACAAATCTCCATTGCCGGATTCTTAGATCAAGGATATCATGTCAGAATAGAAAAAGTCCTTACTCAATGCAGTACCACTCACTGTGCCCTTTTGCTGTAAAAACGTGGTTAAACAGGCAAGGCTGCATTTATGGAAATTCAGTTTACTCATGTAAAATCAAGATTGCTTTGACAAGGTTTTAAAGTATGTTTGATATGTTGCATACTGCAAGCATCAGAATGAGGAAGTGTCAAGATTAATATTTTTTGGAAAACCTTTACAAGTTCACATTCCTTTATGTTTATGTGTTTTGCTAATTCTTTTCCTTGTTGAGTAATGTGTGTATCATCTGGCTTCTATAATAGGAGGCAGTGCAGGCAGTGCGATGTCTGCAGCTGTGAAAGCTGCCAAGGAACTAAAAGAAGGCCAACGCTGTGTTGTTCTCTTACCTGACTCTGTGAGGAACTACATGTAAGAGAATGGCTTTTCGTTTCCTTATGACGCATTCATTTGAATGTGAAAGGGATCGTGTTGATTAAACTGCCTGCCAAAAGAGTGCCTAAAGACTCTCCCCTTGCTGAATTCTGCCCTCTTCCTGAAACTTCACACTTCTGAGAAAGCGATTGGATCCATTCCTTCCTTTCTTCAAATTACCCCATGACTCTTTATACATGAACCATGGGGTAATTTATGGAGGGATTATTGCCCCTTTCTCTTTGCACGGAGAGGCATGAAGGGATCTTCTAATCTAATTGCATTAGGCAGAATGTGGATTTTCTGGAAGAGGAAGGGACCTCTGCTTGGCCTTAAGGCAGTGCTTCTCAATTATTTTCTGTTACGCCCTGACTTCATTCTACCTCTTTCCTTGACAAATACTGTTTGTAGATGAATCATATTAAACAAAGCCAACCCAAAACACTGTGTTGTTGGCTAAAGCCACCCAGAGTTAGTTGGAAGATGGATGGCTATATAAGTATTTCAAACAAACAAACAAACAAACAAACAAACAAACAAACCAGAAAAACAAACAGTGTTTGTTCAAGTCAAATGCATTAAATTCAGAAGTGCCCTCTTGTTAGGAGTAAAAATAAAATAATACATAAAACAAGTAACTCTCTCCTGCCTTTTCATCACATCCCCAATTAGCTGACTGTTGCGTTGCGTTGCGTTGCGTTGCATTGCATTGTATTGTATTGTGTGGTATTGTATTTTTCATTGTATTTTTCATTTCATTTTATTTTATTATTTTTTTATTGGCTGACTATCTTACCTCAGGTTAACCCTGGGCAGCTTACAATTTCAAAGTTAAAATTGCGTAACAGTAAGGCCAGCTATTATTTTATTCAAGCTTTCAACTTTATCACCAACTTCTTAATAAATCCATTCCACAGTTGCCTCCAAAAATGCCTTCTATCTTGTTCCCTCTCCCACCCCAACTATAGCTAATTTGCTGATTGGAACCCAATTTTAAAGATTATTGTAGTTTAAAGATTTAAAATGTAGTTATATAGATTGGTTCAGTAATAGATGCAGCAGTATCAGCAAGGAAGCATCAAAACAGCCAAGATGACAATTGTGGTGTTAAATGCAAGCCGACGTCCCTTTGTAGCAGCATTGACATCACACATATGTACAAAAGGAGCAAGGCTTAGATTGTGATGCCAGGTTCCTGTTTTCATCCCCTGAATTAGGACACCTCAAAGTTTAACACAATGCTTTCATTCTTTTTTCATTGTTTCCAAGGTCTAAGTTTTTGAATGACAAATGGATGGCCCAGAATGGATTTCTAAAAGATGTTCAGGAACATTATCCTTGGTAAGTTCTAAGTACTTGACCTGTTTTGATACTTCACCCGTTTTCCCACCACCATCACCCAATATAGGCCCATATTAAATGGCTTTTATTCGCAGCACATTGGAACGCCGATTGACCTTCCCAGTCCTTCAGTATTCATTCTGTGCCAATAAGGAGATGGCATCTGCCAACAAAAAGACTCTGTAATCCTTAGAGAAAAATTAAACTGAAAAGGAGGAAATCAAATAGGGAGATTTCAATTGAGTGTTATATTTTTTTTAAAAAACCCTTCTGTATTGAAACCAGTTACACAGAGATCTATACTAAGCATTCCTTCATGGGATGTATTTAAGGAAAGGCTAGACAGCAGCCTGTCAAATATACTTTAATATATATATTAAGCAGATTAGACTGATGGCTTAAATGTCCCCTTCCAAAAAATTTTTGGTACCTGTAATGCTTCTAAGAATGGGAATCAGTTAAATACAGTTAATTTATGAGGACTTCTTCCAGTTTGGGTATTGTTTATGAAACTTGTTGCCATTATTTAGGAGAAATGGCATCCAGGCTACATGGATAATTGAGATCTTTTCCTATTTGCATTGAGATTCCAGGTTTTCGTGTGTGACTTGCCTTGAGGTAAACTATGTGGGTTTATATGTGTGTTTTAATTAACAATAGTTACAGCGATGAATGTTTTATATTATTTCTTATAAAGAGGCACACTTTGAAAAGAAAAATAGGAATTATCTTTACAGGAATTTGCATGTTAAGGACAAATCTTTTATCTTGTTTCTAAATTAATTAAATAAATCCCTTATATCTATCTCAGTCTTCTTTCATTTAAGCTGTATACATAGAACAGTAATCAAGGAAGACAGATTCTGACTGCAGAGTAGAAACAATATATACTAATCTTTTTTCTCTGACAGGTGGTGGAATATTAAAGTCCAGAAGCTGAATCTTTCTGCTCCTCTGATTCTTCTCTCAGAAGTGAACTGTCAAAAAGCAGTTGAAATCCTGCAAGAAAAATCCTGCAGTCAAGCACCAGTTGTTACAGAATCAGGGTAACTTTATTTTTAGTGTGGGCATGGGCAATTGATGTTGGGGGGGGGGGGGGGTGAGCCTTCATTTTTCCAAGGATCCATTTTAAAAGTTCTTTTAGAACTTTATGGAGCAAAATAACCATTACATCCTGAAGAAGTTCAATGTAATCATTTAACAACTTTTGGGGAAGCAAAAGTTTTTTAAAAAGTACCACCAAATGTCAATTGCACAATGTTTTTTTCAGGGCGGGGGGCTACCAACTGGGGGCTAGGAGTTATCCACTTCTGCCTTGTTTCATCAGTCAAAGATAATATTTCATAAAAGTTTATGCCTAAAGCAGTAAAGGGTTGTCCATTATTCCCTTAAGACAGTGCTTCTCAATTATTTTGTGTTACGTCCCCGTCCCCCCCAGGAAGAAGTAAACATTTCGCGCCCCACAACTCTCCGATCTTGGCCCCAATGGAATTTTAGTGTTAATATTTATTATTTTACTTATTATAAGGTGCAAGCAAACTATTGGCTGGGGAAGGCTGCTCTACCCACTTACCTGGAAGTAAGTCACACTGAACTTAGTGGAGCCTGTTTTCGGTTAGGCAGGCATAGGCTACCGTGGTTAAGGCCCTCTTTTGACACGGGGCGAGGCCAGCTTAATCAATGTTTTGGGGTCGCTGGCCTGGCACATAAGCGCCGCCTCTGCCGGGCACTCACAGCAAATGGTGTGGAAGAAGGCTTTAGGGTGCTGTTCGAGCTTTTGCCCAGCTGCAGAGGATGCTCCTCCTTGTCCAGCAGCAGGTTTGCCACACTGTTCATGGCTACCACGGCGCACGCTGAGAACAAGAACCCACACAGCCGCCCCGCCCAGCCTGGCTGCCTTCTCTTCCGGGCTCGGAGCAGCATGCAACTGGGAAAACACTCCCCATCCAGGGGAATTGATCAAGAGGGATCACACATGTTCCCCAGGGTTACACGTGCCCCCGCAGGGGGGGCCATCCCACTATTTGAGAAGCACTGGCTTAAGGAAACCCTTTTTACCCTTTGGTAAAAAGTACTATGGCCTTTTAAGAGTCAAGAGACTCTTCACAGTAGGATTTTTTTCTGTACTATTAAAACAATAAGGAAACCAAGATTGCATTTTCCAGTCATACATCTTCTGAGGGAACTGATGATTGCACTTTTCAGTGTGGTTTTAAAATGCAAGAATACTAATTCCACAAACCTATCTTCCAAATTGATAGATAGGTTTTATTCAACCCCTAATTAAATGTCAAGAGCTATTAGAGTTACAGTGATAGTGATTGTTGCCCACAGAAGGAACTCTTAGTTGCTACCATGGGGGCAGAGCAGTCTCTAGCAGTGCAGTAGCTCCTTCTTTAATTCTTGTCAAAGTCCCCATCTTGACTATTTTAGATTTCATCTCACGCTGCCCCCCCACCCCATGCTGCTGTCCAGAGAGTTGAGTCCTAAGGAGCTTCGTGGAAAGGATGAAGCTACATTACTAGAAGATCTAAATAATTAGCTGTAGATTAATGTCTACATTTGCTAGAACCCTGTTTCTAAAAAACAGGTTCCAAAAGATGGACTCTCTAATATTATTAATTTCTAAGAACTTTGTCCCAATTATGATTTCCCGGGAAACATTTTAAAGAACAGGCTTGGAAGATCCTAGCTCATGTTGTGAACTGAGTAGCTATGAGGAAGGGATGTTTGCAAATAGATCATTGGAGCAATTATATGGCTTTGTTAATCTTTGCCAAGGAGTGTCTCACCTGCTTCAGATGCTCTGTTGGAGGAAAGGCTCTACCTGGGTCCTGACCCACCAAAGAGCGAGTCCAGAGACCTGGTTTGGCTACACCCGAGCTAAGACAGATAGATCCTTCATAGCTCTCATTCTCGTATTTTTATGCTTGCATTTTCATCAGTTAATCTTGTGCTGTTGAGCTTAAGAAAATGTCCTTCCTCTAGCTTCAGCATCTGGCTCTTTATTCTTTTTACAATTAAATATATTCTGTTTTAACAACAGATTTGGCTTATTGGTAGTTTTCGTAATGTGGGTGTGGTAAGCTAGCATGGGAAAGAGACATAGAGCCTGATGATATTTTGGACTAACAGCCACAGAGAAATTCTTTCCAAACATCCAGAATACTGGCAGTAAATGGGACTTTAAATCTTGGCCATTCTGTATTTAAAGAGTGTTTGTAAATTCTGAAGGCAGTTCCATTTGAACATGCCACCGTTTGCATTATCAGACACTTCCTGGAAGTCAAGAAATGAAACATCGCCCTGCACAAATGTATTTTCCATTCAGAAGTGTAGACCAAGGAGGATAGGCATTGTGTGATTCCCTGTTTCATCAAGATGTTTAATGCATATAATTAGCTCAGCTTTTGCTTAGTTCCTTTTGTTTTCCCATTCAGTCATCATCACCTAACTAACCCATCCTTTCTCTCCAGGACAAACCAAAACAAAGATTCACCTAATTGCTCTTTCTTGTTCTCTTTCTTTTGAAGGCAATAACTAGAGCAAGGTCAAGACAGGCTTTGCCTTCTGGTAGGGGAAAGTGGCAGTCTGTGGTTTGTTTTAGCACAGCCTCTTCCATTCACATTTCTCTCTCCCACTCATTAGTGTGTTGTGGTTGGAGCTAGTAATAGCTGTTTTGTACTAAGGAGAGGCAGGGGGGAGGAGGGGAGCATAGAGACAGCAGCTCCCCTGTTTGAAAAGATTATTTTCACCTCCTCTCTCTCCTTCCCTTGATTCTCATCAGTTTGTCCTGGCCTCCTCCTTTCTGTCAGCTGTTAAAAAGTTAAACAACAGGGAGTGGGGGGTGTTTTTTTTTCCGCCCCATCCATCCCAAGTCTTATTTTGCTAATAGGAAGCAAGAGTTTAATCTATCAGAAAGGATCTCTCTTGCAGCTGTTGCATTTTCTCTGTCTGAAGAATGAAGCCCCGCTTTGTGAAGAGGTGGGAGGCTCTCCATAAAGGAAAGAACAGAAGGAATCCCTGCTGTTTTTCAACTCCAGATTTCACAGGGGAAACCTTCCCCCAGGATAGATCTCTAAAGCCACCAAAGATGGAGATAATTGCTCCTGGTGCTTGCTGGAGGCTGCCTAGCGATTAATCAAGCTACTGCACAACCCCAAAGATATATAAGTGGATCTATTTTGTAGTCATAGCTGGCCATTTCTTTTCAATCAGCACATCACACAGAGCACTATCCTTTTGTCCACTACTGACAATGTGTCAGAGACTGCCACGGAGCTCAAGGGTTCCATCAGTTTTCCCATTCACAATTCCCTGAAGAACAACAAAAAGCATGTCCTTTATATAAAATAGCTGCCTGCACACACACGAGCTCAGTTAAAACCTGCTAATGTTTCCTTTCTGTGCTGCAGATGCTGCTAAGTGAGATTGAAAATCTTACTGGCCTGCTCTTTTAATTCAAGAAGAGCTCTGCCATATCCCAAATAATATACGTACAGAACTGTACAGAACTGGTCGTCCAGTCAGGAGAATGGGGCAGGTCTATAGGCAGAAGTTATACATGTATACTGCACAGAAGATAGCAATAGCAATAGCACTTAGACTTATATACCACTTCATAGTGCTTTACAGCCCTCTCTAAGCGGTTTATAGCATCTTGCCCCCAACAATCTGGGTCCTCGTTTTACCCACCTCGGAAGGATGGAAGGCTGAGTCAACCTTGATACCTTTCCTAAAGATACCTTTAGGAAAGGCAACTCTGCTAACCTTTCAACATTGTCGTAGGTGTAACCTGGTTGTGTTTTGAATGGCGCTTGGCTTAGGTTAGTTGGACTGAAATGATACTGTAAGTGTGTGTGTGTGTGTGTGTGGCATAAGAGGGGTTACTATAGGGCATGACTGAGCCTTGTAGGTAGAGCCTTGGAGAGAACAGAAAGGTTTGCGCCACTCTCATCTGGAGCCTGCCTTCTGGCGTTGTTAATCCTTCATGCTCCAGAGCAGAAAATTCCACCATCAAACAGGGAAACTCGAGAAGAGGAGCTTAAGTTTCCTTCAAAATTCCAGTTGAGGAAAATTTTGCAGGCAGGCATCCCACCGTAGAGCAAGTGGCCCCAGTTTCATAAGCATTCATTCAGCAGCATCCATGCCAAGCACGTAATGTAACAGGCGCTCTTTTTCTCCTATACCACCGAGAAATGGAATGGAATGAAACTCAAACATTTGCTGGTAAAGCTCACTTCTTATTAATACGCCCTTCTGTTCTATGAGAACAATCGGGCTGATTCACTCAACATTTTGTCTGTAACCTTTTAGAATTTAGCTACTTTTAATCCCCTGACTCTTTCTTGGAAAGTACCTATAGGGAAGTAACATTTTATTATTCCAAG
>JANHGD010003519.1:102482-117592 GCA_027560375.1 Imantodes cenchoa | reverse complement strand
ATTCTATTCTATTCTATTCTATTCCATTCCATTCCATTCCATTCCATTCCATTCCATTCCATTCCATTCCATTCCATCCCTGATTTTGAATTAGGCAGCACTGTGCTACACATTCTTGACATTTTTAGTTGTAAAAAAATCTGCTATTGTCCCAATAAACATTTAGCTCTGTTATTGAAAAAATTGTTACACATTTTGGCCTGGTTCTCCAAAATTAAATGAAGTAACAAATGTAAAGTAAGTTCTCAAAAAGTTTTTCTTGAATATGCTTCCAAGCATATTCAAACATTTCAATTTTTTCCTCAAACTTCTGAATTACTTATGATTTAAAATTCTTTAAACGTTTTGTTGGAAACTCTGTCTCTGTGTCTTTGTTTTACAAAAGTTTAAAGGGCAACTCATCTTAAATCTATATTTTTCTCATTCTCTGGACATTTATGTTTTAAGGCGAAATTGCCTTAAAACTGAAATCTACAGATATGTAAATTTATAGCTGATGGTCTTTGGATTTTATGCACGTGTATCAAGCTCCAGATGATCATAAGATTGTGATCAAATATATAGGTACCCACTAGGTCCATGATGGATAACCTAGAGCCATATCTACCAGCACGCGAGCCTTTGCCCTAGCTCAGCTCCAGCATGCATGTGTGCACCGGCCAGCTGATTTTCAGCTCAGGTGGTGGTCATACGCGGGGGCGGGGCAGCACAGGGGGGCTCATGCACGCATGCGCAAGGGTGTGTGTGGCATGTGGGGGCTTGAATTATAGGTGCTGGCACACGCACCCGAGGAAAAAAAGGTTTGCCATCACTGCACTAGGTAATAGATATTAAGTTCACCTGTTTTAGTACTTATTTCTCCCCTCCTCCCCATTTATAAATAATCAATTTATAGTTTTGCCAGCAAAAAGAAAATTTGGGGGATGAGGTTTTATTTAGCTAATGTTTATGCTCTGGTTCTTCCCACGATTATTCTTATGGACAGATAGAGGTAAGACTTTCTTATACCACTTTAAAGTTGGGGCTTAATTTATATGATTGTATCTCCATGAATAAAATCAGCGCCCAACATAAAGGCATGAAGAAGCTGTAAGAATTGCAACCAAAACCTTTAGGGCCAGCTAGTTCCCTTTCACTCTCTTCTTCGCTCCGCTGCTAATCATGCAAGAGACAGAATATGATTGAATAGGATCCAAGACATATTGATAAAAAGCACAATCTCTTTCCATCATAAGTAGCTTCAGTCACACAAACTGAGTTATATCGCTACTTCAAAGAGGGGCTTTATAAAAAATAGCACTTAATGAAGCTGAAAATAATGCAATGATTCAAGACCCAGCACAACAATAATATATATTGCAATGTCCAATACTGGCCCACAATATGGAAATCAGCATTCATAACACTGATGGCTATTAAAAAATACATCTACTGCATAAATCCACGTCACATGAAAAACACCTACAGTCCACTAGCGGAAGCAGTATACCTAAAGCGTCTAAAGTAACCACTAGCAGCCACTAAAGAGTTAACTGTATTGTACACAAGGCTGAGAATCATTACAGACACATACTGCACAACTGCAATGGCAGAAGGTGGAAGAAAGCTTTTGTTGGTAGCCCATGCAAAACAGAGGCTGTCTCTAATCACAAGAAGCAGCTACAATATTACCTTCATGTTACTGTCCACCTTCGGACTCTTACCTTTTTGACATCTCTGACAAGGTGATACAAAGTGTTGGATGGCCCATGTCTCTGAAAAAGATCACAACAAAGAGCTTAATAGTTCTGATGTATCCGAAGAAGCTATTTGGGTTAAAGGACAGAGTGTCCAACTAAAAAACTCATAACACCCAAAGTCCTGAATGTGACAATTGGGTAGTTTCAAAAGATTTGAATCAAAGAAGAGAATATTTGTAGCTTAGGGTTGAGCTGTGTTATTTCCTGGCAAATGTGTCATTACCCAACTAGGTAACATTATCAGTGCTAGTAGGGAGTGGGGTTTGCTAGGTAATGTTACCTAGCTACAAACATTCTTTTCTTTTGCTTTCAAGTGTTCTCCTTCCATATGAAAAGACTTAGTTGCAGTATATTAATTTTTTGAAAGATGCTCTGAATGTGTGGACATAGAAGTAGACTTCATCCAACTTGTTAATGTGGATCAAAATGTACTAAGCTGTAGTTCTTCAAACATTTACTACTAGGTGAAAAGTTTGAGTCATGGACAAATAGTACTAATGGCCTTTAACTATCTCATGAAACTTATGTTTGATGTATTATGTAGGCCTTATATAGAGATTACCAAATCATGCAATTCTTGATTTTTAAAAATGAGTTAAAGTTGGGAAGTGATTAAGAAAACAGAGCAGGAGGCAAGGTATACCGACCTCTGCAAAGTTAGAACAATTACCATATGTCCTTAATATTATACCACCCATGCAGCCTGAGATAGACTTAAGATTACCATTATTACTCCCCACTATTAGTAAATGAAAATCCAGCAAAAATAAGCAGCATTACATTTTCTGGTTGTATGAGGAAAATGGCTGTCTACTGAATTTTTTGCTCATCTTTTAAGTGAAACACATGAGTTACAGCCCGCTGGTAAGTGAAAGTTTTATTATTTTGACAAGGCAGCTGGTGTTCTCTGAGAAATAATAGGAACCAAATAGAACATTTGAAATGGTCTGCTTTAGCCTAGCCAATTCAATGGTGTTTTGAAAATGGCATTTTTTAAAAAAGCAATTCATCTTGGGCGCAAATTATTTTTAACAGAATTCAAACTATAAAAGGGTACAGATGCGGGTTTAAAAACAACAACAACATAGTATACAGTTGTATTAGAGTTGAATAAAAGAATAAGCAAGCAAAACATTATGAGATTTTGTTACAGGAACACTTTAAGGAAGGCAAGCATTATTTCGGGAATGAAGAAATTGGATGAATTTCTGGGCTTCATGCTAGGGCTCGAAGGAAATTAAATAAACCAATAGGGCCCCTACCGTATTATACAGCTCTTCTAGTCTGGAGAGGGTGAGAAAACGATGCATGCTTACTCCATTTTCTATGAGTAACTTCACAAAATCCACTCTGTCTAACATTAGTGCATCCAACATTGCCTGCTCAAGGGACCCCACCTAAAAAGGAAATAGCTTAATCAGGGAGACCTTGTGATCATGGGAGAAAGTTCATATAAAAAGGGAAATATTTTTTCATTTTCCTATCATTTACAAAATGGGTTCCACACAATATTATTTTTCAATACAATTTTGGGGTGTTGTAAGCTTCTTTTTACTTCTATTCTCTTAGTGTGGACATCTCCTGTCAGTTTTTACCAATCTGAATAAATGGTATCATTCATCATTAAACTCATACTAACTCCAGTACAAAATATTGAGTGACTCTTACACTTCTCCACTGGAAAATTGTTCAGTATCCTTCATTTTCTCTTCTTCAATTTTAACAATTGTGAGAAGACATATTCTCTTGGTCAAAATTTGCGGAATGGTTTTGGAAATTCAAGTATGCCAGATTTACCGTGGACTTTAGTTGAAATTTTTCATTTGGGAATTGATTATACTATCAACAATACTTATTTATCTGTGGCTCTGTTCAGGATTTACCACAGTGAGTTCAGTCAAAATGGAAGAAGCAGTGAAGAGCACTTGCATTTTCCTAGTTGTGTTGGTGACATAAGTGAAATTATGGTCTCCACATTACAACATGATTGTCTGTGGCAGAGAGCCTTCATACATAACAATGCTTCCATTGGACAATTGGAATTCCAGCTTATGTGGCAATGATCTCATATATAGCTAGCCTTCTTACTGAAGACAATTGCCCTTTCCGCCACTAATCCTCCTCCAGGTTCATCTATCCCAACCTATTCAACAACTTTCCATTAATTTCCCTACATGAAGTCATTATATTTCCCTTCCATAACACTCAGAAATACTATGCATCCCTCCCAAATTTTCAGCTTTTGCTCTCTGACACAGCTGAGATGGAAATCGTTGAATTTTCTGAATAACAGAAAATTCTATATCTGAATCACATCTGCTCCATTACTTGTATTTGTATATCTGCAGTATCTTTACACATGTGCAAAATTACAGGTAGGCAAAAACATTTTTTCAACCTCATTATTTGAGGTTTCGTTATCTGGAGTTGCTGAACTGGAACACAGCCTCTCAAAATATATATCGAGAGAGAACAAAAGTGCATAATATGACATTTTAGGCATCTCAAGAGGCAGATTGTAGTGTCTGAAAGCTTAAGCCACAATAAATATATTTGTCCTTAGATTTTTTTCTACAAAATAAAGAATAATTGGTTATGATGTATTTTAACAGCTCCACTAGATGACACTATTTCCTACAAGAAAAATTACAGACATCTTTATTATGATTACATGACAATGTAATGTATTATTACATTATGTTCCATAATCTCTCTCTCTCCTCCCTCTTCTCCCCCATGAAAATAACCATTCTCAACTGGAAAAGTATTTGATAACCATATAGATACCGTACCGGCCACTGTTGCCCATAAATAAAAATCTGGCTGCGAGCAATGTCTACCCTGTTCCAAGCTAATGCCAAACTCAGTTGATCTGGAGCAGAGGCATTTGCTCCTGTAGAAATTGAGAAGAATAACAATAATTAATTAATTCAGTACAGTCAGTGGCAAAACAGACCGTCATGAGAAATAAAAAGAAAGAAAGAAGACATATGGTCCAAATGAGAGTAATTACAATGATATTTATATGATTTTCTTGCTGAAGTTAACAATCTAGTTCAAGATATTTAAATAAACCAGGATACCTGAATATTTTGGAAAATTAAGATTATAAATTAAAGGTCTCACTGTAACTAACAAATTCCATTTTTTCTAACTTTGATAAGCTAGGGCTTATATATGCAGATTTATGAAAAAAAATCTGGAACCGCTTTCTCAAAAAGGCGGGGCAACAGAAGCAGAACTGTCTTACAACTGAGGAGATGTGGTATAGAAGCTTGTATTAATTCTGCTTGCTAGATTAATCTAATGTGAAAAGAATCTCTCAGAGGTCTCCTTTGTATACTCCTCTCAGATACTAAACTCAGGAGTTTGCTTAGTCAGAAGGAAGCCCACAGACATAACTTATTTTGTTTAGTTATTTTGTACAATTGAAAAAAATTGTCTACTGGGTATGCAGAGGACATAGCTTATATAACGTTTAAAATTGTAGGTTATTTTCTGCCTTTCCGATGATCACGTCAGTGGCCAGTTTTGCTCTCCTTTTCAAGGCCACTGGAGGCAGCTGACTATGCTGACATGGCAGTCCTGCCAAGCCTGGGCACTGTGGTTCCTATGTTGCCAATCTCTTTCCTAGCAATTCCGTTCCTTTTTAAAACACAATATAGGTAGTCCTCAACTTACAACCACAATTGAGCCCAACATTTCTGTTGCTAAGCGAGACAGTTGTTAATTGAGTTTTGTCCCATTTTACGGTCTTTCTTGCCACAGTTGTTAAGTAAATCACTGTAGCTGTTAAGTTAGTAACATGACTCTTAAGTGAATCTGGCTTCCCCATTGACTTGGCTTGTCAGAAGGTTGCACAAGGGCATCACATGACTCTGGGACACTGCAACCGTCATAAATACGAGTCAGTTGCCAAGCATCTGAATTTTGATCACGTGACCATGGGATACTGCAATGATCATTGGTGTATAAACTGGTCATGAGTCATCACTTTTTTCAGCGCTGTTGTCACTTCAAACAGTCACTAAACGAACTGTTGTAAGTTGAGGACTACCTCTGCAGAAAACTAACCAGAAATAACTAAAGGATACAATTGCCTCTGTTTTAAAAATTAAAAGCCAGAATAGATGCAATCAGTGGAAACTAAAACATTTCCTGAGCATTATTTTTTTAAAAATTATTTTATAACTGAGATCGGCAACTTGATTGTTAAGAGAAGTGGTTGCTGAGTGAAATTGCAAATGTGATTAGGATTTTACTTCAGTTTTCTTTTGCTTTAACAGACCTGTGAAGGTCACAAAGGGAAGAATTGGTTTTCTTTTTCATCACTATCATAATTGCAAATGATTGCTAAACAAGGACTATATATGTGATATTTTTTTTAGGAAGATAATTTGCTGGGATTTTGTTAACAAAGCAAAAAACTTGTCTTACAGAATTTGTCTCACAAAAACTTTTCAGAAAACAATAATCTTTTAGAGCTTTCTTTATTTTAATTTAATAAACTATTATATATATTTGGAACTTAACATATATATACATACATACAAGAGAGTAACTGAACAGTGTCGGCATAAAGAAACAAAACAAAGAGTATTCTGTAATTCAGGAAGAAGTAGCATGTAAGAAATGTATTATATTATTTCAGGTCAGTGAAAGATTCAGAAGTAAAGTAAAATGAAAAGTGACATGAGTATTGATGCAGATACAATATCAGTCACTGAGCTGTAATGAGATTTCCAATGCAACTTTAGCTGTTCAATGGCCTTTATCAAAAGTTTGGATTAGATTGCTGCACCACAAAGCATGTGAATGAATGAATGAATATATTAGATATAATGTAACACATTTAAAAAAAAAATTAGATCAACAGATCTTGTAACAAGGAAGAAAACATCCTAAAGTGGTAGCCTGAATTGTCCAGGGCAGCTAAATTATTAGAAAATGAGAAAATAGTATTGTATAATAAAATCTGTGGCAATTCTATGCAGATTTTAATCTTACAAATCTCATTTTGTATACTTTAGCAGTCATATAGGTCTATGTTTTATCTGAAATACCCAACTTTGACTCAGTGGGTATTTGCCTGTGAACCTGCTGAGGATAATATTGTATTTGTTTTATGCACTCCATGAAAGTGTATGAAATCTGATCATCTTTAATATAAATGAATAGCTGAAAATATCAGCTGAATTAAACAATTACTGGTTTCATACGTGGTACCAAAGCACTGTTTTTTAAATAATGGTCTTTTGAAAAAGCATAAAACATAGTTAATAAATGTAAGTTAGTACATCATTAGGTTATATATCATGCCAAGCCAAAACAAAAAACCCAAATGGTTAACTCAATGTATGAACACAAATAAGTGCATTTTATATTCCGGGAAGCAATTTTCTACAGCTCTGGATCGAACAGTAGTATCAGCCTCTCTTTTCCTCTTTCCCTTCCTTGCCTGGGTCTCTAAATTCTGGTGTGGGGGAAAGTCTTGGAACCTTTTTATTAAAAAATGAAGGGAACAGGTGTTTTTTTTTTCTTTATATAATTTGAACATACTTCTCTGATTTAAGATTTCTAGGTTACAGTTGATGCAGCATGATTTTATACATATCATTTCTACATTATTTTGTCTCTTCATATTAATCAATCCACTGGAAACACTTTTGGGCAGGAGGTGAATTCTCTATTTTACATCCCCATTTCAAGGGGAGTAAAACCTGATCAAGGCAGAGAAATGGTTCTGAGATTCATCACGTGGTTTTTGTGTTGTTGCTAGGATACTCCCTTCTTGTCTGTCTGAGTTAGAAAGCTGTCTTGTGATTCTCCAGTGGATTTGCATCATGCCAATGTTATATCGGAGCACAGCAATATCTCTGTTGCTGCATGTTTCCATTAAATGTACAGATTGTATAGATATATTTAAACTGATCTCTCCCTTATGGCCTGACATTCCCGCTAGATAGATGACAACAGATTATAATAAAATGTTCTTGTTTTGCAAAAGTACGGAAAAAAAACGTTCTGGACACTCTTGTTATCTAGATACACTGGGGTCAAATTTATTTGGGTTCAGTTAAACATTTGAATACATTATCCTATATTTTACAATTTCTCAATAATAACAAATGCTTACTAATCTTTTTCTAGAATCTATTTGATACTTAGCAAGAATATATATTTATTTCTGTGCCCAGAAGCAACCTTAGCAAGGATCAAGGTTAACCAAATGATAGACGCAGCATTTTGTTGATGTTACACAATCTCAAAAAATCTGTAGAGATTCTCAGTCATCCAGGTCATGGTTTTTGAGGAGGAAACTGGACTTTCTTGTTTTTTCTTTGAAGACGTTTCACTTTTCATCGAAGAAGCTTCTTCAGCTCTGACTGGATGGTGAGGAATGGAAGGATTTATATTCCTTGCAGACAGCTGGTCATCTGCATACTTTCAGAGGTAGTTGA
This sequence comes from Imantodes cenchoa, assembly GCA_027560375.1. Classification (NCBI taxonomy): domain Eukaryota; kingdom Metazoa; phylum Chordata; class Lepidosauria; order Squamata; family Dipsadidae; genus Imantodes; species Imantodes cenchoa. The sequence goes on along the minus strand of JANHGD010003519.1, from coordinate 109,392 downwards.
AGCACTTGAAGGTTTACCTCAGGGTCGCCTGAGTGGTACTAATGCCACCATCCCGTTCCAGAGCTGAAGAAGCTTCTTGGATGAGAAGCGAAATGTCTTCAAAGAAAAAACAAGACAACCATGACGTGGGTGACTGAGAATCTCTACAGACTTTTACCTATGCAATTTGGGATGAATACCGTTCGAATAGTGTGGGAATATGCACAGATTTCCAGAAAAAGAAATGAGATTACAGGAACCATTTGCACTACTCAGGTGACCCTGAGGACACAGATAAACCTTAAAGTGCTTCAACGATCCTCTAAAAGGATGCAGATGATTAGCTATCTGCAAGGAATATAAATCCTTCCATTCCTTATCATCTGGTCAGAGCTGAAGGAGCTTGTTCAATGAGAGGTGAAACGTCTTCAAAGAAAAACCAAGAAAGTCCAGTTGCCTCCTGAAAAACCCCTTTGTGACAATCTCAACAATTTCTTGTAGTTGTGGTGACAATTGTGGTGGAGCTTGCACCATGACAGGAGGAACTTGTATCACTACAGCAAAACACTGCTTCATTAATATGTTAAAAATGCTGGATCATGAGGAAGCCTTTGTCTTTGTATACACAGACAAAGTGTATGCATGTGGGTATATTTCATAGTATCTCCTGGAAATCCAAATTCTATGGATAAAATAAGCTATTTAAATAATTAAAAAAAATAAAGCAAGCAAATCTTCAAGAACACCTTACGCCCAATCTATCAACAAATCTGTTTTCTAGTTGGCCTCTTTCAGGTGTGTGTGTGTTTCAGTGGTGGGTTGTAAAATATTTTGCCACCGGTTTGCGCGTGCGCTTCTGCACATGTGCAGAAATGTCCCGGGCGGCTGGGCGGAGTCTCCTGCCACCAGCGCTACTGGTTCTGAGAACTGGTCTGAACCGGAAGCAACCCACTGCGTGTGTGTGTGTGTGTGTGTGTAAATGTCCTATTTGCTGCTCCAAACACCTTGCACAGAAATGGCATTCACAAACTGCACATCTTTCAGTATAACATATTACTAAGCTTACTCCAGCATTTCTGTTTCAAATCAAATGAAATTGAATTATAACCATTTCATGGTTGACATGCATTGCCCTCTGCATCACGCTAGAGAATAGTAGCAACGTTGGTCCAGAACTGCAGGACAAATGCTCTGTGAGCATGAGTCACGATACCTTAACAAGCTAGAAGAAACCAAAAACCATCAGAGTCAGGTAATCATAGCAATATGCTTCAATGAACACAACATGGATGAGGTAGCACTTATGGAAATGAACATATTGTATTTCATCCGTTGTGCTTCTTCCAACATTTCATACGGTACAAAAATTTGAACTCTCCTACAAATCATACTGATGAAAGGGAAAAAAATAACAACTAAAATAACAAACCTCTTGTGAAACAGCTGCGTTCTGCATCCTTTCCAGAAACATCCCCCCGATTTTAAGAAAAAATCTCGAATTATATCTTTTTTGAAATATAACATAAATTGAATTAAGAATGTCTAAATGTATAGATGCAACTTCAGAAGACAGGGGCAATATTAATATTACCAATAGCGCTCACTTGGTAAAACCTTTTACTTTTTCTTTTCACTTTTACTTTTTCACTTTTACTTCACCAATGCACCAAGCATCCCATTAGAAGAACTAGACATACTTCTGTGGCATTCCATAACATTTTACACTCTTCCATGCAGTTTCCAGATTCTATTTTCTTCTAATTTTTCAATATATCATAAGCCATCAAGTAAATCATCATTTTAGATTTATAGTCACACCTCTGTCATGTTTTAAGGCACTACTGAAAATATAAGAAAAGTTTTCCAGACATATATCAAACCATGATAATTCTTACTCATGGTGGGCATTTTTCTGTACTTTCACCTTCTTCCAAAACATCCCTTCATGCCTTCTAGAAGAATGTATTTCCCCTGGATTATATTCATTTAGAATTTGGTACAAATTTCCTATTAAAATCACATGTTCGATTATCGAACATTCACTGGATTTCAAACAAAACTATCCAGCTTTTAACCTATTCCCCTTAACATTCTCTTTGAAGAAAAGTATAGATGTAAAAAAGGAAGACTGTGATGTTTTAAAGCAAAATTTGGATTCCTACATATTTTATAATACTACATTTATTTATTTATTAGATTCCAGGCAGCTAAGAACAATATAAATTAGAAAGCATAAAAGCTTTACAAAATTAGAACACAGATTGCATTGATATGAACTACTATGCACTACTGAGTCTCTCCATTTGAAAAATTCAACAGGTTTGGACTTGTTTTCTGAATAACAAAAAAAGATGGTGTCCTTTCTGATCTTGGGAGATTGAGTATCCCAAAGTGAATGGGCTGCTGTTGAAAAGGTTGTCCTATAGGCCCTCTCTACTGAAAGTACTTATTATATCTGCAGTAAAAGGCCCTAAAGGCAGGCCAGGCCACATAGATCTTTATAATCATTAATCTTTATTGAATCATCTTGAATGAGTCCCAGAAGAGTATTGGCAATCAGTGAAGCTCCTGCAAAATAGGTGCTTTGCTATTAAACCAGTTTTAGTCTGTTCTAAATTCTATTTTTGGTGGGTTACACCATTATTTGTAAGAGTTTGCTGTATAGATTTAGTGTAGGCTTGCTGAGGCAAACAATTATATTACCTTTTAACAAAGCTGTCAAGATGGCCAGATCAATATCCTGGTGTCCTTCTGACCCCATGCGAAATACTGTAATCTGAAATGAAAAACAAACAAAAAGTTTCACATGTGCAACTAAAATACAGATAGTTATTAAAACAATATGTAAAATTTGCAGAGAGTATGAATTCAGAGATATTGAGAACAAACAAAATTGGTTTACAGTATATCAGTTCAGGAAGACAGATTCATAATATATAGCAAGTATTAAAGATTTAATAGATCCAGAGTCATCTTGCTGTTCAGATTTGCTATATGAATTGTATATGGACTATGCAAAATATTTTGCACAATTCATAATAATTCCTTCTCTTTGTCAACTATTGAAGGTAATTAAAACACCGAAATTGCAGAAAGCCATTAATGGAGCAGTGATCAAACTTGTAGCAAAAATACCATTAGGAAAGTACTGTAGAACTATGTCTCCACTATTCATCCATGTCAAAGTATGGATATGTTGTAGTACAGATTTATTCAGTATAAGCACCTACTAAAATCTGACTCTAGGGTGCATAGGGAAAAATTGCAGGTATAGTTTCTTCTTCCCATGCAGCACAAGTGAAATCCTATACAATGTTCCCTAACCATACAGTAAATCACAATTTCCTCATTAAAGATGAGTCAGAGAACTCTGCAGTAGATAAAAATTATCTTATAAAGCAGAAACATGGGATCTAGAGATTATATGCCACTATCAACTTTTGTTGTGAATTGTGACACTGATCTAGTATTAAGCTTGTTAACATAAAATGAATGGGGTTCCCATAGCAACCAAGTGACTATATTTTCCTGTATGCAAACAACAGGAAAGTAGCATTCAACAGTCACAAAAGGATGTCCTGAATACACAAACAAATACTCTCCAAAACTACTTTTATTACTAATGCCTGTATTTGTGCTAGGGCCAATGACAACAGGATTTCATTTAAGCAACAATTGTGTATCAGTCAACCAATGTGCAGTGAACCCTTAAACAAGAAGTAGGATACAGCCTGAAATTAATCAATGGGTAGCAAAAAAGAGAGGAGAGAACAAGAACACCAACATTCATTTGGATTGGAATGGATACAAATGAACTTGGATATTTAAGTTAAGTTGATAAAATATAGTTACTATTATTCTTCTGCGCATATTCAATGCAGCAATTATAAAATAGCTCTGAGGACTGCAGCCATATTTTGGGAGGGAATGTGCACTCTCAGTAGAAATACAAATGTGTTCTCTTCTTATATTAGGATTCCATGCTTACTACTTAAAGCATTTTTAAATGTATATCTATTGTTTTAAAACAAGAAACTTGCATGGTTCTTACTTTACGTTTAGCATTATGTAAATGCTATGAAACAAGGCACATTTCATTTGGGCTTTGGGCATAATTCAGAGCTGGGACTGCTGTAGTTGTGTCAGAGATGATCCAAGAAGGAAACTGAAAAAGAGAAGCATAGGCCTACTAGTCTGACCATAGTGACTCCCTGAGAAGGTTGGGCACTGAGGACAGCGTCCAGAAGCTTTGACTTCCTTTCATGGCTCCAGCAGTCAGATAGTAGGTGTGGAGCTGAAGTCAGGCTCTTTTGCCAAAAAAGAAGATATACCAGCGGTGAAATCTAGTTACCTTCCCTACCGGTTTGGAAGCGCATGCGCGTGCCACTGTCACACATACAGAAGGCTTTGCGCATGCGCAGAGGGTTAAAAAGAAGAAAATGGTGATGTCCGAGCGGGTGGGCAGAGCCTCGCGTTGCTGCCGCTACCGGTTCTCTGAACTATAGGCGGCCACTGCTACCGGTACGTCTGTACCGGGCCGAACTGGTAGATTTCACCCCTGAGATATACCCATTGTGGATGACCTGTTCTATATAGCTTGGGCCTTTTAGGTATCAATTCCAATTCTGTCAAGTATAAATAAGGAATTTTGGAGAACTAGATCTCTCTTTCTCTCTCTCTTAAAAAAGGGGATACTAATAATTATCTACTGATAACTCTAATATGCATACCTGGAAAGAAGTTCAAACAGATAATAAAAGTAGTCCCTTTGTAAATATTTTGAAGACAGTACAGGTATTCCTCAACTTACAACAGTTCATTTAATGACTATTTGAAGTTACAATGGCACTGAAAAAGTGACTTATGATCATTTTTCACTTATGACCATTGCAGCATCCCCATGGTCACGTGATTTATATTTGGATGCTTGACAACTAATTCACATTTAGGACGGTTGCAGTGTCCTGGCTCCTGGGGTCATGTGATCACCTTTTGCACCCTTCTGACATGCCAAGTCAATGGGGAAACCCACTTAATTCACTTAATCACCATGTTACTAATTTAACAACTGCAGTGATTCAGTTAACAAATGTGACAAGAAAAGTCATAAAATGGGGCAAAACTCACTTAACAAATTTCTCACTTGGCAACATACATTTTGGGCTCAATTGTGGTCATAAGTCAAGGACTACCTTACTATGCTAAGAGTCAACAATAGATTTAAAAAGTCTCAAAAATGGAACATGTAAGACAAATCTTATCTCCTTCTTTGACAAGGTAACCACTTTAGTAGGCGATAGGAACATTTTTGAAAGCTGTTAAGTGTGGTTCAAATGGCACTGCAGACAGGTGAATCTATAACTAACTGCCTAGTTAATGATACTCAGAGATTTGGTATTAATGTTTCTATATTGAGTTGGAGCGCTTAATGAGAGGGGTCCTGCAGGAACTGTCTTGGGGCCAATATTATTCCATATTTTTATTTTTATATACACACTTTATTAAAATTCTACAGATAACATAAAGACAGAAAAACACAATATTTAAACATATCAGAATACAAACTTACAAATACAAAACTGTGTACTAATACTAATACTATTGTGCTGTATTTATTAGTAGAGTTGACTTACAACCACAAATGAGGCCCAAATTTCTGTTGCTAAACAAGACAGTTGTTAAGTGAAATTTTCCCCATTTTATGACCTTTCCTGCCATAGTTGTTAAGTAAATAACTGCAATTGTTAAGTTAGTAATGTGATTGTTAAGTGAATCTGACTTCCCCATTGACTTTGCTTGTCAGAAGATCGCAAAAGGTGATCACATGACCCTGAGACATTGTAACTGTCATAAATGCATGCCAGTTGCTAAGTGTCTTAATTTTGATCACAAGACCATAGGACTGCAGCAATGGTGGTAAGTGTGAAAAATGGTCAGAAGTTACTTTTTAAAGTGCTGTTGTAACTTGCAACAGTCACTAAACAAATGATTGTAAGTTGAAGACTACATGTAAAAGGCAATTACATACCAATCAAAATGTTCCAAGTCTTTGCTCTTCTTCAGTGTTCTACCTTAGATGAAATCCCAAGACTGCTAACAGTGTAGCACAGGTGTTGCTGCATTAGGAATGCTGCTTGGGTCCACAATTCATGGATGGCTTAATAGAATAATTCGTTATAATGTCTGCCTTACTTGGCATAAAAGGAAAAAGCTGAGTTACATTCTAATGTCTTCTTTGAAGCACAAAGAATGATAATGCAGTCAGCAGTCTGCATTTGGTGCAGTTTCATTTTTTCACTTTGAAGGCAATCAAAACAAATATTTGGCTTAGTAGTACAATTGTTCATGTTTATTTAACTACTGCTGATGTAAATTATAAATGCAAAACTACTTTGCTTAACGATAAGAGATGTTACTAGGATAGCCCCTTTTTTTTGCAGACTAAGTTACTCATACATTAAGTTTCTCAGACTAGAATAGTAATTCTATCCTGGTGTGTAGGCAGCAATAATGATTGAGTTGAATATACCTGCCTGAATGTTTTGATACAATTGTCCCTTGGAAGAGAGAATTAAATGAGAATGAATGAGTCCACACACCTACATACAGTCTTCTACATTTTAGAAGAAAAATGTAATAAAAACCCATTAACAGGCATGCAGAAGTTACAGAATCGTTTCCCACTTTCATAAGCACTAAGACTCAGCTATACTGGGCCCAACAACTGCTAACTGTAACCAACTGTTACTAATAAATAGTGTGTGTGTATTAAAACCAAAGCAATATAAAATCCGTAGCAAACTACATGCCGGGGGAAAATGGCACAATTTTGGTCACTGAATGAATGGTCATCAAATGAGGACTACTGGTATTGTTTTATGAAGACTATTTGTCTTTGTTTTTTATTTGCATTTTAACAGTTATTTTGTTG
>JANHGD010003519.1:77692-92450 GCA_027560375.1 Imantodes cenchoa | reverse complement strand
GACTCATGCAGTATACAGGTCCTCAATGGAAGGCAGGTTGGTAGCAATTGTTTTTTCTGCAGTTCTAATTATCCTCTAAGGTATGTGTCTGTCTTGTTGGGTTGCAGAGCCAAACCAGACATTTACAGAGGTGCAGATGACTCAATAATTTCTCTGTAGAACTGTATTAAATTATTTTAAATTATTTTTAGTCTTAATGACAAATAGTACATTTTTAAGACAACTGTTTTTTGTTTATAATATAAAAACTGTCTCTTTTTGTTCTTATTTGGGCTATCTTTCCAATGAATGATATCAACCTTTTTCCTGTTCTTTGATAGTATTGATTAATTATTCTCATGATCTCTTGAGCTTAAGATTCATAGAGTTGAATGGGGTCATTTAAGCAGAGGTGGGTTCCTCCTGGTTCAGACCGGTTCACCCGCTGGTGATGTCAGAATGATGTCACGGAACTGGTTCTGTTGGTGCCGGTCTGTGGACGCCGCCATCTTTTTTTGAATTAAAAAAATAATAAATTTCCAGGTTTTTTCCCCTTTTGAGCATGCACAGAAGCCAAATTTCTGGCACTGCATATGCATCGCCATCTTGTGGTGTGCTGCGTGCATGAGGCACGCCCACGCAATGCGGGAGGAAGTGAACCGGCAGCGAGGTAAGTTAGAACCCACCCCTGCATTTAAGCCATCAACCATCACTAATCCAAATTAAAATACTTCTGCCATCCAGTCTGTATTTGAAAATTCAGTAATTGGTCACAATAATGATCGATTCAACTATACTGTTGTGGTTAAATGGTTTTAGACAGTTTTTGTAATGTTAAGCAAAACTGGCCTTCTTGTAATTTAAGATTATTATACTATGTCTTGCATTTTAGGCTAATATTAGAGTTTCTGTTACTTATCCTGGACTTGATATATATGCTAGTTAAGCTTTTCTGTTGAAAAGTACTTAACTGTACTGGCTTCCTCTTTAAAGTTATTTTGCATTAATCCTTTCATTATAATTTCTTTTTAAATAAATTCCTTTTTGAAATAAAATGTGGCTATGTTGGGTTCCTTTAATAACTTCCACTTCTATATAATAAGTCAGTGGCACAGTAATCTCTAATTTCAATCAGTTCAACCGCCAATACATATTGTTCTAGATCAGGGCTGAGCAACTATCGCAACTTTACGACCTGTGGACTTCAACTCCCAGAATTTCTGAGCCAGTTCTACTCCATCAGTCTTAACTACATTTCTTCTCTTTACTACCATCAGGTCACACTTCTCAAATCTGGATGATTCCAATGTCCTCTCTGTAGATCCATGTCAAGTTGATTAGCAAGTCAATGTTTTGTTCACTTTTAGCATACAGCATGATGTAGAGGAGATGGCTTATTTTAACTCCCTCTTGAACTTGTATCTGTATCCAGTCCTTGTAATTATCTGTCTGAGGAGGTTCAAGCCTATGAAGAACAGCAGGAGGGACAGTGCATCAACTTAGTATATGCTGCACTTGACGGCCACTTGTGCAAGCTATCTTGAGTTGACTTCCAGTGTTTCTTTCACAGTCCCACTGAGTTCTTAAGAAGGAACCTTAGTTGGCTTTGTATGGTGCCAGGCATTCACAGATCCATGTGTGTGTCACAGACTTTGCTGTAGTCAATCTAGGCCATTCTCACATTGGTCTGTCTAGGATGTGGTTGTTGGGCAACTGCTCTATCTAGAAGCAAATGTTTTGACCCTCTGGTGTTGTTCCCAATGCCTGTCTTAGCTGTGCTGGTCCACATGGCCCTGTTGCTTGGCAGCTATGATAGGGATTTCCATGTTATGGATAGGCAGGTTATCATTCTGGTAGATAGAGGGTGCTGTTCCCTTGTGGGGGTCTTTCATAATCAACACCATCCTTTGTGTTAGCCAGTCAAGATGGGAGCCTGTTGCTAGCATCAGGTTCATCTGTGCTACTAGGTGTTCAAGCACTGCTGTAAGTTCTTTAGCTATTAGGAATGAATCATGTCTGGGCCAGGTGCTGTCCAGCTTTTCATGTTCTGGACCTACTGTTGGATGCTTGCTACTGTGGTGGTGATTGGTTCCTGTTGCTGTTGCCTGCTCTCAGGTGCTCCAGCAGTCATTTTTTTCTCTCCAATATGTTCTTCTAGAACTGTTCATCGTCTGCTGTTGCTGACTCTGCCATTACTATGTTGCTGCACTGCAGTTGATAATACACCTTGCATGGTTCTTCAATGGTAATAAGATTTGTCTTGGTTGGCATCTTCTAGCATACCATCTGATGGTGCTTCTCCATTACACCTTGGTAATCGGTCTCAAGGATTGATTTTTATCCATGATCTTATGCCTCATATCAGCTGCTGTATAATGAAGGGCATGGCAGTGACATTCAACCTTTAGGTATTGGCTGCACATCCAGTTGTTTTTTCAGGTCTTTTTGAGTCTGGGATGTAGTTGTGTGTCTCAAGTTATGAGAGCAGCTTTCTCCTCACTATGGTGAAGTGTTATTAAAGCATTGGGTAAATAGCTCTTATATGTCTTCTATCCATTCATAGTTCCCTCAAATATTTCATATATTCCTCTCATTGTTGTATAGGGTTAGGGTTAATTCCAGGTCCTCTTGACTCGTCCCTGTATGATTTCTTTCAGTAGCCCACTTATTGTCAGTTTATCCTGGTTGCCCAAAATCTGGCATACAATTTATTAATCTAGGTGACGTCTGAGCTAATATGACTCTTTCAGTTTGGGTCACTCTCATATTCAAGGTAGGCAGGTGAAGTGTTAGGAGGTCTTTGCCCAAGGATCCTTACTGGTAAGGAAGGTACCAACAGAATTGAAACCCAGTTTCCCACATGATATGGCGGTGTTCCAACTACTAAACTAACCATATGCTATGCTATGCTATGCTTCTCTCTTTCTCTCTGTGTGTGTGTGTGTGTGTGCGCGCGTGTGCGTGTGTACAAACATACATATAGAGAGTTCTTTGTAGCTTATCTATCTGTGGTCAAGCTCCTTCATATAAGCGAATTTAAACTCTTCACACATCTTCTATTGATTAAATCAATTAAAAGATGCAAACAGTTATTTAAACAACTAGAAGAAATATTATTCTACTTAACAGAAACCTTGTTGGTCAAATTTGATTTCTATTTTTGTCACCATAATGTTTACCTCTCCATCTGCTTTCTCACTTGCAGGGATCCATATGTTTCTCCACTGCAGATGGGAAAGCAGCTGCGTTACGAGTAGATTTTGATAATAAAAATAGCATAGGCAGAAAGGATTAGGAACTTCATCCATCAGTGCTGGTACTCAATTAAAATTAAAATCCTTCTATTTGCATTCTATTTTTTAAAAAGAAATTGGGAGATTATCACACCTATCTATCCATTCTACAGTAACTTTTATTTAAAAATGCAAATTAAATATTTGATGCATATTTTTTCACTTGCCTGGAAAATGTCATACTGATTTATACATGCCACATAGTTTTAAAGAGTTATTTTCAAGTGACTTTCAGTTGTTTTTACAGGAGCATTTTGGTTCCACATAGCCTTAATAAAGAGCCTTTAATGAAAAAAGTGAATAATGAAAAATAGATCCCTGAAAGAAAGCTCTCAGCCAGATTTCCCCATCTTTCTTTGCAATACAAAGCTGTGGGGAGTATTGGAGTCATTTGGGACACAGAATCAATTTTTCCAGTAAAATATCCAGATCCATTAGCCTTGGACAGTTGTGTCCTTCAGAATGCAGCTATTTCTTAGTAAACAATTGATAAGGACCTAAGGAGACAACATTTAAAATGACTACTGTAAAGTGATAAATGTTAAAGTTATTTTTAATGCAATTATATACATTATTTTCAAATACGTGGAAAAGATATTCCCTTATTTACATCTACATCTATATCTGATCCAGCATTGGGAATTTACAAATATATTAAGATATATCTTAGGGTCACGATGCTTTGGTTCAATTTTCAATGCTTCTGAATTAGGAATTCACACAAACATGTTTGTTTGTCTGTAGGTACACATGCTTTCTCTAGCCCTTGGCATTCTTTAAACTGGGTTCTTTCAGATTTTGGACCTCCATTTCTATTTTGAGTCAACATGTTTCCAATGACATTTCCTTGAAACATTAGTAATCACATAAAGCTTCCACATATCTTAAGTTATCTCAGGAACTGAAAAATATGAAGCAATTCATTAATTCTTTTGTATTTTAAAAAAGACATTTGAATGACTGCCCGTGTGTATTTTAGTTCAGGGAGTCATTGGTGGATGTTTTGCAGACTGACAACATTTTAATAAGGATATTCATCTGCTACCCAAGAACAGTGATTTGTGGCATTATATTTTAATCAATATGCATATTTAGGATTGCAGATCACATTAACTTGTTTCAAGTAAGAATATTTAGGACTGAAGATGACATCTATAACAGTATAAAGCATTGCAAGCAAATAGATTTGTCAGTTGTCCCAGGATATTAAAACAGAAAAATAGGCTATAAATATTTCATAAAGGCAGAAAAGTAAATAAAAAAATAACATGCATCAGTCAAACACTAATGAAGCTTGACTTGTTGCAACATGACATTGGACCCATTGAAAAGTAATTTATTAAGAGTATATGAGATGGGATGAGAAATGTGTATCGGTTTTCTCTGTGCCACCGAGGGGATGCAATTTCCTTTATGAGGTGTGCATTACTTGTTTCTACCAAAGTCACTTCCATTTGCCACTAGATATGCCAGAAGGATCTCAAAGCAATTTTGTATGCAGGTATATGTGTGTCTTTGAGTCAATGTTGACTGCTAGCAACTACATGGACAAACCTGGGTGGTTTTTTTGACAAAATATTTGGAAGTGGCTGGCCACTGCTTTCTTTTTATGACTCAGAAGAAAAATGATTAGACTAAAGTTACCAAATGCTCAGCTTCTGCGTCTAAGACAGGAATAGAATTTAAGTCTCCCTGACTTTCAATATCTAGGTATACTTTTTAAAAAGACCATGCTGGGGAAATTCTTAAATTATCAAATGAATCCCTTGGAATACCAAAATGCATTTTAACAAGAAGGAAAGGAATATTTAAAAACATTCCTTGGGTTCTTTTGAGATATACTTGGGACTGAACTATGAAAATTTAGTGGATATTAGAAGCAGATGTAAATTAAAATGGAGAATGGCAAATATACCTACTTGAGCTACTGGAATATTAAATAAATAATCTTTTGATTCAGCAGAATATATATTCAATGAGACCTTTCCCAAACTCTTTAGGGGATGCAGTTTGCAAGACTGATACCTGCAAAAATTCATTCTTTCATTTGGCAGACTGATTTTAAGTCAGATAGTCCTGAGAACAAAACATACTCACACAATACCTGCTTTCTTTGCTATGGGAGATCCAGTAGAAACAGATGGCAGAGATGGCATCTTTCTGCCTGACTTAGAAATCTCTTTTGAATTAATGTTCTGTGTCAGACAAGATAAGTCTTTCCACACTAAATTGCACTACGGTCTTTCAGCTATGATTCCTGCTAAACTGCAATGACCAGATGCATTTGGGAATCTGGTCTGTGTCCAATTATAAATTATTTAGTAGGCTGTCACCAGATAACTTCCAAGTTTTGCTTTGCTTTGCTTTGCTTTGTTTTTGGGGAAAAACGGTAGATGCTGCCAGATCTAAGCTGCTGTTCAAATACATTTTACTGATAAGATTAGTCAGTACAATGGATTATGATTTTACTTAATCTTCTGCACATCCTTTTCTCTCATTTACATTTTGCAACTTTGTTCTTCCTCCAAGTTTCATGTTCTTCAGGGCTAGAAGGTCAGGGAGGATACAGAGCAATGAAAGGAAAACAAACAACAAACAGATTTGCAGAAAATAAAGAGCATCAGTCTCACAGTGATCTGCAATGTAACGGACAAATACTTCATGTATATATCTGCACAATAATTTTGACAATATGGTTTGGATTGAGAAAAACTTATGATTGAGCACATGGGACATTAAAATGTACCAAGAGAATAAGGATAAGGATGAAGATTACGGCTAAAGACATTTCCCAAGTACTGATTTATTTAGGCTCATTTTTGAACACTGCAATAATCTCTTCAAAGATTTTGCCACATCTGCTCCATTTTTATTAATACACCAAGTCTGAATATTTGTATCTTTCAGCAAAAAGGCATTTAAGATATTAAAAGAGAATACTTGATACTGCTTATTCTAAGCAAAAGAACCATAAAGTGTGGGTGTGTGAATATAGTGCATGTTGGTTAAACCTACGATCTTTGGAATAGTGTTAAAGTAAACCGAGTATGGACTTTTCACACAAGCAGTAAGTAAGAAAAATGATTATGCTTCTGCTATTTCTGAAATATTTAAATATGACAATGACTGAGTTTGCAAAGAAAGATTTATATGAATACAGCGTTCGGCTAATAGACTTACCCTCCTTCTTCTGAGTATTTGTGACCAAATGCAAGGATGTCAGATGCTCGGCCACTCCCATCACATACTACAACTGGAACTGGGGGTGTATCACGCAGATATTCCAGGACGATGGAGATGACATTGGGTCCACCTTCTACAATGAGGGCTACTACTGGTACTCCTTGACCAATCCCTGTTATGAAATAGACAAAAGCAAAACAAACAAAAAAAAGCAGGCAAATCAAATAAAAATACACCAACAGAAACTGAAATTACCACCAATACTGTTTTGCTTAAACAACATTAACAAACTATGTGTAATTTATATCTTTGTCTTAAAGTGCATACCATCCAAGTGGAGATATAAAATAATAAACTAGCAAGATTTTGCTTTTTAAATGAAGTTCGCCATGAAGAAAGGAAGGAGGGAGAAAGAAAAACTTAGTCCCCTCCTCCCCACATTTTAATTCTTGGCCATAGCTTTCTAAATTACAAGTAAGTCGTATCTGAAAGAGATACAGGGCATCTGTACAATATCATCATAAAACATGAAAGTTCTGTTGCATTTCAGAAAGTACATATGGGTTTTATAGGCATGTAATCCATGAATGCAAACAATTCCTATTTATTTTTGATAGAATCAATACCTCTGAATAAATAATAAAGTTGCATGTTTTACACATTTTCTTTAGAAGGGAATTTAATGCAGGAATTCTATGGCAGGTCTTAATTAAAGCTACTTTCTCACAATTATAACCTAAAATAATGATCCCAGGTAGCTGATGCAATAATTTAATACATTAGAATTTATCTAGATTATTATTGTGGAAGTATTCCCATAAACTGACATAACATTGCTTTTGAAATGTAGTCACCATGAAATGGGGAGGAAGAGAGAGAAACACTATAACATATAAACTTAAATCTAACACCACTGAGGAGCACCTAAATCAGGGGTGTCAAACTCAAGGCCCGGGGACCGGATCCGGCCCGTGGGGTGCTTTGATCTGGCCTGCGGGCCTATCCTGGAAACAGCGAAGGACTGGCCCACAGTGCTTCTGCCAGCAAAAACAGAGCTCAGGAGGGCTCCACACGGCTTTCATGAGCTCTGTTTTCACTGGCAAAGGCACTGTGGCCTCTGCCAGGAAGACGTCGCAGCCGAAAATGGAGCCCAGGAGCCCGTTTTCTCTGGCAGAGCACTCAGGCCATCACAGGCACCCCAGACACATGTGACATTGAGCCGGCCATGCCTACTCTGGCCACGCCCACTCCAGCCCCTCTAGGTCAAACAAAACCCTGATGCAGCTCTCAATGAAATCCAGTTTGACACCCCGACCTAAATTCATTATTCTAGTTCACAGAAATAGCCACGAATGTTACATTTCAGAAGGACTCAGGTCCTGCTTATGACATCTATCATATTTTGTCCATTTCAAGTGGTAAGGCCTTTCAAGAATCAGCACTGTGAATAGTGTAACACTTTAAATACATCTAATGGTATAAATCAGATTTGCCATCATTTAAATGTTCTATTGAGCAATTATCTTTTTTTTAAAGCTCAAAAAAAAGCCTCCATATTTCATATATCAAAATTCTTTTACATACAATTTTCTACGAGTTTCTAATCTGCTTTTCCTTGTTGGCTTTTATATAACTTTAGTGGTGAAGTATCTTGGATATTTTGGACAGAAGGTTTAGCCAATATTTCTGGTAATCTCAAAGTATAATTCTCTTCCCACAGAGCTAACAACTTGGATTTATCTATTTGTATCCAGCGCCAGCTCAAGGATAGCTAGCACCCTGAATGACAATGACTAATGGCACTACCTCCAGCTAATGTGAAAATTTGCATTTTTAGAATGACTTGGAAAGAGGGCTGTGTCCTGGGCTAGTGCTTAATTGGCCTGAACCTAAAGCTTGCCCTGCATGTATTTATTTATTTGCACCTATATGAAAATGAAAGAAAAGCAGCTTGCTTGCCCTGATGTGTCCTGGTTGACTCTCTCACAGACCTTTCATTAATTTTGAATTTGGGCTTATTCACCTTAATCAGAGATGAAAAAAAAAAAAAAGAGAACTGAAAGCAGAAACCTATCAGTCAGAAATATATATCACTGGCCAATTCACAATAAAAGATGGCAAACGCTCTATCTCATATATAAGGCATTTGTAAGGCCTTGATTAAAACTTCAGCTATCTAGAGATAATTTCCATTTAGGATTTTCTCTGTAGGATTTAAAATTGTAATTCATAAATATACAATAAGTAAAACTTATACATCTATACACTGAATATTTTATTTCCATGGTTAAAGATTTTACTTTCTACAGTCTTCTCCAGCTGGGTTAAGCATACATTCCAGAATCATTGGAAGTCAAGCAGCAAACAAGTTTAAATAATAAGAACAACTTTTCTTTAATTTCTAGAAATCAGACCAAACTTTGTGCTGTGAAAATTTTATATGAAGCCAGAGAGACCAAGCTTAGCTGACCATTATTTTTGTGGCTATTGAAAAATATAAAGAAAGAAATTTTCACTGTGAAGCAAAAGTTACATAATAACATTTAATGTTCCTTTTTGTTTATTACAAGCTTGTAGCATGTATTACATGTAATGTCCAGTGGGGGGAAAATGACATTTTTAGTGAATAATTTTTTCCAACAAAATATTCCAATTGTTACAATTTTCCAGTGCCATAAAAATGCTCTTCTGATGTTTGGTTCCATTTATTGACCTGCCTGTAAATCTCTGGAGAGATTGCTTTTGCGTGCATTGTATTAGGGACTCACAATAATGAATTCAGAATGTCTTCAGAGAAGCTGCAGTTCAAAAATGCTGTGTGGAATGGGCTGAAAAGGCTCAAAGCATTTTTTTTATACTAGATTTTTAACGACTGGTTGTTTGCTTATTGGACCTTGAACTGCACTCAAAAGATTTTGGGCTAGTTTCAATTTGGCAATATTGAATCTTAAAATCCAAAAGATTAATGGATCTTCACTTTTTATTATTCTCGGTGGCATATACTTGTAAGCCTGTTTATGACATCCCAGAACAGTGTCAAAATATTTCACTGTCATTACCCAAGAGGAAGATAAGCGTCTACACAAAAGGAAGATGAAGTTTTCCCAACAAATACTTACTTTTGAAAGGTAAAAATAATCGTATATGCACTGAATAGAATTTCACTGAGATCTCTAAAACATACATGAGTGTGCAGATGAAGCCCTCCTCTTGCAAAATCCATTTTCCCTTCCTGCGCCGTATTGCAGACCATCTACTCAGTCAGGTAACAAGCGGGATCAATGCTCTTGTCTGCCTTCCACTTGAGTAGAAGTATGCTATGGCATAGTGACTGAGCAGGATTAGAAACCTAAGCATGCTTACTTGGCAAGAAGTGATGTTGAACTCAGTAGGACTTAGTAGAATGACTGAGTCCATAGATTTGTGCTGATCCCAACATAAAAACCTGTTAAGCCTTCTGTAGGCCCTTTCATTTCCTGTCTAGTCTCATCAAAATCATGTAATCTCTATTTCTTTTTCTTTCTGTCCTTTGTTGTCTGTTTCTCCTCCTTTATTGTTTTTTGCATAGGAGTAAAAGAAGACGTGACTCTGCCTTGTCTATAATAAGTGAAAGACAAAATTGTTTCTGTGCAGATGGGAGAAAATTTGCCTTATTTTATAGGCAGTTTATTTTAATCAGTAGATAATTCAGTTTGCTGGTTTCCCCCACCACCACCCCGTCTTTCCTTTTTTTAAAGAATGGCTTTTGGCCAATATGTATATACATAGATACTGTGTGCAGATACATGAACAAATATGTTATGTTAATTGATGAGAAAATCTAGAGGTTTGGTTTAATCTTGAATTGACAGGAAGCTAGATATTCCATATGATTTTCATGTGGACTTATACTTTTTTCTCTTTATAATCTTTTTTGAGCATTTTAAATTTAGAATTGTCTTTCTTTTGAGCAAATGTTGTAGCAGCAAACTGACACTTCATCATGAATATGGAAAACACTGATGGTTCCAAAATGTTCTTGTTTAATTTCTAAAAATACACTTAAAATATATACTGGCTCCAAACTACTAAAACTGCAGAACAGCCTGACAGGCAAGCAAATGACAAGAAGAAAGGAAAATAGAATGAAAGGAGGAAAAGAAGAAAGGCAAAAAGAAAGTAAGAAAGTTGATGCATTGTGTTTTATGAGGGATTACTATTCCAAGTTGTTAGATTCAATGTCTGCTGGTGCCATCAGGGTCTCTGCCATCTTGTATGTTTGTGGCCCGCAATATGTTAGGAAGAGAGTCCTCTTCCTATTGTCCGGTAGATCCTGGAAATTGTTTGCCTCCAGGAACATTAAGAAACGAGACATGAAGGTTCGCCATTCTTCTGTCTTAGGATCGCAGAAGGCTGGAGCTGGAGAAGTTTGGCTGGAGCAGGTCAGAGGGTGCTTCTAAGACGGTCGCGGATGCCACGAGGTGCCTTTGTCCTGTTGTCTTCTTCAACCACCTTCGTCGGCAGTGTTAGATTCGCGTGGGAATGAAGAGGTGAGTCACAGGAACAGTTCAGCACCTTTATTGTCTATTAGCTAGAACTAATATGGACTGCCGGCAGGCTGCAGGGAAGCTGCTTTTAAGGGCTTCCCTGAAGCCTGCTAGCCATTGACAGCAGTTTATTTCTGTCGCTGCTAGAGTAGCCAATCAGCAGCAGCTATGCAAATTATACTCCGTACGTCAGTATGTAACCCCAGTCATTGTCACACATACAATAAAATACTTAAAATATGTTAGGTTGGATCCAGAGTTTCTAATATCTCTTTCAGTTCTATTCAAAATGTGTCAGGCAACCAAAAATGTGATGAGAAACCTCTGGGCATTTTTTCTACTTTTGAATCATAGAAGGTTTTGTGGGAGACATGAACTTTGGGGGAAGGAGCAAATGGAAATATATTCCTGCATTCAGTAAAAGAAAAGGTCCCAGGAGACTTGTACGGATCCATCCCACCATGTGAATGACATCACTTTCAGCCAATTCCAAAAAATAAAAAAAATTCACAATATAACCTGGATGTTTACAAATCACTCTATTTAACCTGCCTGTCTGTTACTACTTTTGTTCTTTGGATTCAGATTCAGCACAGTCATCCACATTCTATTCTAACTATGTCAAATCCCATGGAAGCACCCAGGGCATAGAAATGCATTAAATATTGAACAGAGCATGAAAAAAAAAAAGATTGGGACGTAAGCAAATGAGCATTCCAATGCATTTGATGATAGTGCAATGATCAGAGAAGATGCTGGTGATGACAATTGAACGTCCCTTTGCCTTCCCAGCCCCCTTCATATATCCTCAGGCATAGGATGACAAAGGGAAGTCCACAGGTCACATGAATAGGTACTGCAGACACTTTACAGTGTTAGAATTTGCCACTTGTTTTAATTTTCCCTACATTCTTCCCCAGTTCATTTTCTATTCTTGTTGAGGATGAATAAATTTAGTTTTATAAATTTACTTATAATGGACTGCAATATGGTACACATATGTTAACATAAACATTTAAGATTTGTGCAAGTCAATCAATCTGAGGATTACCTAGTTTGCGTAAATAATGCAAAATATTTTATTCTTATATAAAAAAACAAAGGCGCCTCATGAAAATATGTTTTTACAGTATTTTTATATTATTCAGTAAAATGTATACTTTATTTTTGGCTGTCTCTGTGACTCAGTGCAGATTCCAAAAACCAAGCAAATTTTCAGGCTTTTTGAAATACGGACCTATTTAGAAGAATGCAAAATATTTTCCACTGGAAATATGCATTTATAAATATTCCTAATTAGAGCCAGGATTGGGATTCAATTTTTTAAAAATGGCCCTTTCTATGTACAGTAGGTGGTGCTTATGTAGCCCCTGTCTTCAATTTCTTAAAGCAGCTTTTTTTTTTTACTTCAGTAAAGTTTTGCTTTACACAGCCACAAATAACTCACGTGGGGAGGAACTGTTGGGTTCTCTTTTGGTTGAACTGGCCCAAACCAGGAGGAACCCACCTCTACCAAGGACCAAAGCCAACTCCACCATATAGGAAAACAAATTTACATATACATATACACATACACATGCATATCTTCACTTTTTATTTTATTATCATTGCAATCATTGGCCTTGTTTAGCCTAATCACCCTTTAGTTTCCAATGTACTTCTTCCCTTCCCGGACAACGCTAAAGATATTGGTAGCACTGATTTCAGTTTTCATCTAACTGTACTTTGATGCTGTACTGAAACAAATGTAAGATTAGTTTATTCAAGCAAACAAGTATCAAAATTGGTGACTTGGAACTGCGCTTTTCAAATAAAACACTCTGAGATGAACACATTATTTTGTCCCAGTTGAGAAACAACACAAAGTAGAAGCAGTATTTGCTCTCCTCCTTAGCACAAGGAAAAGGGGAAATGTAGTTCACAGGCCTGCAACTCATTTAATTCTATTCTCCTCTATGGGCGACCCTTTTGGGGTCAGTGTCACATTTTAAATTTTGAGAGGTATATCATAGAAATTCTCACAAAATGGGGAACATGGCCCAGATAATTCTATAAGGCAATTTAATATAAGGCAATGTTTCTTGACTCTCCCAATATAGCCTACAGAGCCATATCTACTATCCAAGCTTATCACTGCCTTTTTTGTTTTTGGTGGACACACTTTCAAATAAAGCACTGAATTGTAGCCCTCCATCATTTTTATTTTCTAAGAATGCTTAAGGGGCTCATGTGAGCGTCAATCATTTCTGCACTCTGCAGTCTGCAATTGTTTACCAGTTTGCCAATTTCACCCATTTAAAAAAAAATAAGTACAGGTAGTCCCTCATAAATTGGGATGTCATCTAACCATGTGTCAGCCTCCCAAATAGAGCACAGGAAACAGAGCAAGATGAGCTTCCAAGGTCATTCACACATTCCATTACATCGTGCCACTTAGCAATGGCAATCCCAACAGTTTCCATTGCTGTTGTGAAGCAAGAACTGTGGATTATTAAACAAGGACATTATTTCATCATAATTTTCTACTTCCTGTCAGCTTACAACAAGAAAAGTCAATGTGGGAAAGCCACAAGTTGCAGTCACAACAAGCCTTTCCTGCTTAAGCGGCTCACAAACAGGCCAGCAGGCAAGAGCTATGATTGGGCAGGCAGGTGGGTGCTAAGGCCGGATAGGAGTGTAGGTACGCTCACAGGTGAGTGCTATAGGTGGACACAAATGTGAACGGGCACTACAGAATAGAAGATTCCCCTGCCACCTGGGGGGGGGCGGGCTTGATACAGGAGAAAAAGCAGCAGAAACAGGAACAACTTGTGAACCTCCTGCCAGTTTCTCCACTGAGTTTGCTTGTGGAAGTAGGGAAAGTCACAAATAGTGATCATGTGACCTGTGGTACTGTAGCCATCATACAGCTAAGCTGGTTGCCGAGTGCCCAAATTACAATTGTGTAATCGTAGGGGCACTGCAACTTCAAGGACCAGTCATAAGTCCCTCTCATTTAGTAATTCATAGCTTTGAACAGTTGCTGAATGAATGGTTGTATCCGAAAGATTATCTATAGCTAGCATTTCACAATTCCTCTCCTGAACCTATTGTAAACAACCAGAAAAGGGTCAGCATTTTACTATTTCACTACAGAACCCCCAAAACCAGAAAGCCAAAGACCAGACTTTCTGACAGGCATACCAGCAGAGCAGTATAAAATGGAGATCAAAGGCAGAGAGCAAAAACTGGGGCACACAGAGAGCATACGTTGGGCAACTGGAGAAGGAGAATTTGCTTCATGTGTAATGAATTGCAGTAGGTGGATCAGACGGCTCTCCTTGCTCCGGCAGAAGTAGAACACTTCAGCTTTTGATGTAGAGCAAGAATATTTGGGAATATTTGGTCACCCTTCCAGCAGCCTAGAGGAAGGCTGAGGACAGAACAATTCATCGGTTCCTACCCTTTCAAATAAAGGGCCTTGGGTAAGGTGACCAGATTTTAACATTGGTAAAGTGGGAAACCATTGACCGCGGGGGTGGGTTTCTTGATTAAAAATTTGGTCCAAATTGTTAATCAAGAAACCCACCCCCGCGGTCAATGGTGTTCCATTTTACCAATGTTAAAATCTGGTCACCTTAAACTAGGGGTGACATGATAGCAGTATTTCAAGATTTGAGGGACTGCCTCAAAGAAGGGGCGGTCAACCTATTCTCCAAAACACCGGAGGACAGGACAAGAAGCAATGGGTGGAAATTAATCAAGGAGAGAAGCAACCTGGAACCAAGCAGAAATTTC
>JANHGD010003519.1:16433-32308 GCA_027560375.1 Imantodes cenchoa | reverse complement strand
GTATGACATCTCATCTCATATTGTATCATATCATCATATCATATCTCAGATGAGAGATCTGAGGTCTGGGATGCTGCCTCTGGGAAGTCACAATAAAAGCATGATACATGCTTTGCTTACAATACAAAATGAAAAAGAAGATAAAAGTTAGCCATTATGCATGCATGCATGCATGTGTGTGTGTGTGCGCGTGCACACACACACACAGATGTACAAAGCTCATTCAATGAAGAGCTCCATCCACCTATTCCAAGGCTTGGGAGAATAGCCAGGTCTTGAAGACATTTTGGAATGTCATTAGAATTGGAGTCAAATGGATCTCCGGGGGGGGAGGGGGGGGGGAGAGACCTTATCCCAAAGGACAGGTCCTGTGGCAGGGAAGACATGCTTCCTAGATGGCTATGTTTAATCCAATGGACCCAA
The DNA here is from genome assembly GCA_027560375.1 of Imantodes cenchoa. Classification (NCBI taxonomy): domain Eukaryota; kingdom Metazoa; phylum Chordata; class Lepidosauria; order Squamata; family Dipsadidae; genus Imantodes; species Imantodes cenchoa. The sequence continues at coordinate 31,885 of JANHGD010003519.1, read as the reverse complement.
AGCCCACCAACTTTATCACTTATACCACTGGGAAGAAACCATAGACATGAATGATTCCTCAAATAACACTGGCTTAGCCACCTAGAAATAATATGCTCCAAGGCCCCAGCTACCTATTCCAGGTAGCAAATTCTTTCCACTATTTTCCATACAAATATATGGAAAAATATTTAAAAAGTAATCCTGGGATTACCAATCCTAATGTACATATTTTCAATATATATTTGTAATTAAGATTTGGAAACACTTGGAGCCCATTTTATCTCCTATTTATGTTTGAAATGATTTTTAATGTATTATTTTGTAGGAAATGGTTTTTATTTTATTAAAGTTTTTGTTCCTGAATAGGATAAAAATATCAAAACTTTCAAAAATGGACTGTACAAAAAAAATGGATTCAAATCCACCCATTAAGCAAATTGATTAAATCAACCAATTCTCTTCCGAATTACTTAAAAATGTCAGTCCCCTGTATAGTGCAGAGAAGCTCAATGGTCGGCACATAAGAAAATGATATGTCAATGCTGAAGACATCTCTTAGATTTTGCTACTTACCTGCTTCCTCACAAGCCCTGTTTTGTGCTGTACATTCTACTGAAGGCATTTGAAAACTGAGATGTATGAAGCTTCACTATCCATGAACATAATGTTCCACAATCTATGTATGCTGTATATCTCATCATACAAGAACACACTTTTAATCAAGAATATCTAAGATAATACTAATTTTATTCATAGAAATAATGATTCAGCCAAAACTGATTTTAAAAAAATGGTTGGGATTCTAATGGACACATACACAGTTCTCTTATTCAAGGCAATGGAAATAGTATATATTCAGTCCTGGCTTAAATATGTTTATTGCCTAGAAATTGTCAGCTATTTCTTCTTCAAGGTAACTCAACTATCAACTTGCAATTATATATTGTTAGCTACAGGGATTGTTTATGTTTTATATGCTTATATGTTCCAATTTTAATCCAAATGTGGTGGATTTAGTTTTTACTGTCTATCTTAGAAAATACCTATAAAACAAGTTCTTCAGATCTGCAGCAGGATATAAATGTAATTAATAAATATTTATTCCATGTGCTTAAAACATACCCTCTTATTCAAAATAAAATAAATGCACCCCCCCCCCAAAAAAAGAATGTGGTTTATTTATTTTATTTTAACATATTGGATTAACAGAGCAACTATCACTATTCAGTAAACCATGATGAAAACAAACCTGGATTAGCATGCTGAATAAGTCCAGACAAAGAAGATATTTCCCTTGTTTTCTTCTTGCATTGTTCATGTATAATGCATTCAGGCATTAATTACAAACACGGTAAAATCAGTTTAGCTTAGGGGTTATCAGGAGACAGTACATAAATGAACTTCAACCTGCTGTTCTTGGCCCCAGCAGGTTTTTCCATCTGGTTGGCAAAGTCTTAAGGAGACTTTAAATTATAATTTCAGTTCCTCTATTGTTAGCTTTAATAAAATCGAAGTAATTGGATACCCTGCTCCATTCCATTGGAGAGTGCAATTAATTTTGCTTGATACAATCCAGGCCCAATATTTGAATAACGAGAACAACCAAAGATTCTTGGAACTTGACGAAAACACAGGACATTCTTACTGGAAGCATCAAGATTTCCTCAGTGGATAAAATTAATTGCCCAGACAGAGTAGAAAAGAGGACAAAATAAACGCCTGGTTTTCTTCATCCTTGTTTTAGAAGTTAAAAGGTAGTAGGCCATGAAAGTCCTGTCTGTGCCACAAATCCTATTATTCTCCTTTATTTACTTTTCTGAAGCATGGCATCCAACTCTAGGGATAAAGAACTATGGATGTTTCCAACAATCCTGGTGCAGAAAAGTCAATGCATATGAAAGTTATGAAAGGTATCTATTGTTTTGACATAGGTGCCACTGAATAAACACTTGGAAGTATCTTGATTGAGAGAAACATCCCTTTACACTGTATGCGCGGAATACATCTCTAAGGAGGCAGCCCGTCAAAGCAGATTGGCCCAATTTCAACATTTCTTACTAAAGGAGTAAGGCAGAATGAATATACTAGAATCACAATTTATAACATCAGAGGCATAGGCTTCCAGATGTGAACAAATGCTAGCGGACAGTCCAAATGCTGGAAGATGGAGTGAGTCACAACCTCCTTCAAATGGAAAACCAATTATAACTTTAGCTGAGCTTCAGCTTCACTAACAAAACAGTTGTTTTCCTGTAAAAAAATGGCTCAGCTCCCAAAAGCATCTGAAGTGTCTCTGAACTGATGAACAGCCCTTTGAATACAGGTGCCAGTGTTTTCTAAAACTAAAACATGCTTTTCAGATTCCAGTTTCTTTTATAAATAACTGATTAGACTGAATGGATTCTTAATGGTACTAACCACTTCATGGGAGTTTTGATTGGGAGTTTTGTTTCTGCAGGTTTTTAGCAAAAGAGATATTCCCCAAACTCCATCCCAATTCTGGGAGTGTTGAAATAAGCATCTGTCTCAGTTCTGAAGCAAGCAAACAAAAGTGATACACCATTAAATTGGAAAAGTATTTATCTCGCTGTTTGAAATGAAAAAAAAAAGTTCTTTATCAGATGATAGACAGCTCTTGCTCCTTTTCTTTCAAACACCGCATGATTGCAAAGAAACAACTCATTTGTTCAACCACAGAGAAAAAGGAGACCTTGGAATATATTATGCTTCTATCAAATGTAAAAAAGATACCCTATCAACTCTTTATTAATATGTTGTAAAGATTCCAAGAAAGTAAGACATCAAGATGACGGTACAGCTTTTAAAGATTTATTTCTAAAGGGTGTTCTGACCCGGCCTTAACAGAAGCAAGAAACAAACTTCTTGTCATGAAAAACCCCTCTTTATTTACCTCTTGTGAATTAATGGCATTCACACACCAAAAAAGTATCAGTTCCGCGGTGAGCTCCCAGCCAAAAGGCTGCAAATTAAGTTCTGGCAAGCAATCTTTGTGGCATGAAACACAATGAGCAAAATCTTCAGAAATACGAACTGTTGTCTCCTACGGCAACCACTCCCCTTTCCTTCTATTTATTCCCCAGCCAGGGAGGGACCATTCAGCATCCACATGTGCTTTGCTGCTTGAGTCGACTCCTTGTCTTCCATTGCTCTGCGCAAACGTGCATCTGGAACAGGCCCCAGCTGTTCTTCCTCCTCACTCATATTAGCCTCCAAAGGCAGCTGCCTCTACAGTGGCTGGGAAATGTCAGACGGCCCTGGCTCTATTTCTGTGTCTGATGCAGAGCATCCATCAGAGCCTTTCCCAGACTCCAGCACTGGCCCAAGTTCCTCCTCAATCTCCTCATCATCCAAGTCTGTCACCAGCTCCGCTGGCAGCTGGTAGGCCACAAAAAAGGGGTTGTGTACCCAAAAGTTACATTTGGTCATCATGCTAAGTTATAATTTAATGCTAAATCAATGAATGGCCTTCCAGATATTGCTGTATTATGACTTCTAACATCTCCCATCCCTGTCCAAAACATCTGGGTTTGTTGAAAGTTATGGTTCTATAAGCTCCACGTCCTTATTTAACACTACAAGAATGAACCATGAGGAATACAAGGATCACATACTATTTTCTTTTCTACTTCTCCCATTTTCACAACTATTGTAATTTGAATTAAGTGAGTTTATAAGGTCTTCTAGACCTGGAAAGATATGATGAATCTGCATGATGGAGGTAAATAAAACTCTGACTCTCATATAAACTTACAAAGATCATATGCTAAAACAAGTAATACTTAATGTTAATCCACAGTTCTTTTTTAATGCTGAAATAGGAAGAAAATACATGATTCATTCTGTGTGAATTTGAGGTTCATCCTGGCCTAGATAAGCTATCATTCTGCATATTTCTAAACAACACCAAAGAATGGGAATAGCATCAAGCTGTTAAGCTTTTATTTCTATGGGGCAACTTTAAGTAATACGATACATGTATTATGGTTGGTTACACAATCAGCCAGATGTTCAACTGGATTTGGCATTTTTGTTTATCTATTGACTTTCCCCCCCAAGACTTGGTATAGGCAGATGTTGCTGTAATAATAATATTAAAGATATTCCCACAGGATGTAAGCTATTGCACGTAAAGCTATTTTTTGCAATTGACTGATGGTGATTTTGTCAATGCTGATGGTGTTCATCGCCTTGATGGTATTTCCACCACTGAGTTTGGATTTTAAAGATCTTCAGTCATGACACTACTAACCTTCTTTTTATCTTCAGTGGGCTTGATGTTGTCAGCCTGAAGGACACCCAGTATTTATAGTGAGCTTCATCCAGACCCTCGATTTTATTTCAGTTTTCACTATTCCCTACTGCTGATAGTAAGGGTGGCACATATCCTTCCTAAGGAAGTGTTATCAACTGGAAATCTTGATTCATAGTCTGTTTCCTCAGCTATCTTCTGAAATGATCTACCATGACTGAAGGCGGCATGTATGCGTTTCAACTCTTTGCAACTAATGGTGCTAATTATGCAGTTAGTGATGTATGCCTTTTGTAAGTCTCGTTCTTTGAATTCATTCCTTTAGCCAGGCTTTATGGTGATGATAATTTTTAATGATTGCTTTTAAGATATATACTTGGTTACAGGCTTGATCCTTGGATGAAACTGAGCTGGATTTTAATCAAACCAATCCTCTGAGTGGAATACTTCATCTTTTGTCTAGTCAAGTATATACACTCGTGACCTACAAGGTCTACATCTACCCTGTGTGATCAATCAGTTTGGGTTGGGTTCTTGCTCTTTCATTTATGATCTGCATCCCAATGGTTAAAATTGGGTTATGCAATCAGATGGTCCTCCCCTTGAGAGGGTGAAGGTTATGACTGCTCCTCATCAGATCATGTAGGTGGAACAAAGAAACATGTCCCATGTTCTGCCCTCCTGGCCTGGTCAATGCTGGGAGGAGGACATCTGTTTTAAAATTGCTGCTGACTAACCATAAAATCTTTCACAGAACCAGATTTACAGAGCTTTATATTTCCACTAAGGTTTATTTTTATTTCTCTAGAGAAAGTAATTTTTTGTGTTTGGTTTTTATTTTATTTTATTCATATTTTGTAAAGTAAATCACAGCAGATTGCTCTCCTGCTCTATTTAGAGACAGAGCTTTCATATCAAATTAGGCACATTGCAGGAATTTATTTTCTGTTTTCCACACAGCATATCTAACTAACTTCTATTCATAATGCAACTTTACTATTTTTAGTTGATTTTCTTGCCATCGGTGTACCCAGGCAATCCTATCCACATGGACTTGCAAATACGCCTCAATGAACACAGTGGGAATTAGTTCTGAAGAAATGTATGTAGGATTGTACTGATAAATACGCATACATAAATTGCAATTTCTCTCTGTGTTGGTGTGGTTGGGAACAGGTTAGTGCAACATTTTATTTTGTTTTTTTGTTTTTTAACAAAAAGCCTGGTATTTTAGAAACCATTCTATCTCCTGACTCAATAAAATGTGTTCTTTCCCTACAATGTTATTGTTGCTACTTACAGAGTCCCTCGTCATAAACTACGGGCAAGTGAATAATGTCAGCTGACAGGTAGAGGATCTATAATTTGTGATGTGTTTGTTATGTAACACAAAACAACTAAAGGCGCTGAAAGAAAAACTGAAATACCTGGAATGAAAAATAGTCTGCACATTTTCTATTAGTCTACTTTAGTTTTATGTGTAATATTTTTCATAGTTCTTACTGAACTCTACATCTCTCTTTTCTCTTAACACCATAGTCTTTTCCATCATGTTTTGTATAATATTATCCACAGTGTATTGTATTCAGGCATGAATTAACTCTGCTTTCTTCCTTACTGACAGTCCAACTTTGCGATCTCTTACTTTTCTTGCCAATTCTTCCAAAGGCTTATTATTTGTGAGTCTGCCTGGAAGTTGTTAAACCGAAGTATGGATTGTCAAATTTCACTAAAATATTGAATTTACTCTTTTTGTTCTGACAGACTAGTCTGAAAATCAGTCAATGGTGGAAGAAGATGGAAATATTACCATGCTTGGATTGACTAGAATTTTAAATATACTTTTTTTATACTACAAATCATACACATACTTTCCTTATTTAAACAACTGTAAGCATCAATAATCATGTCCTTCAAGGTAATGAATTTGTAGGCAAATGTCCTTACATTAAAATTAAAAATCAGATTGCAGCTAACCAAGGTAATGAATAATTGTTTTTAAAAATCCTGAGGTTCTTAACAAGAATAGAAATAGACCCACAGCTCTGAAAGCTTAACTTTATCTGTCAGATAACTGAGCAAGTGGAATCTAATACACGCACACAACGAGACCCACGGCTCTCCTCTTCCTCTGTCAAAGGAAGTTGGAAGGTAGCTGAATGGTTACATGACTGGTGTAAGTGCGACTGCATTCTGTCAATTTGTTATTACAGTTTTTAACTGTTTTAATTTATTTTAATGGTTGAATTATGCTGATTGATAATTTCTGTTTTAATTGTGTATGCCACCCAGAGTCACATGCAAGTGAGTTAAGCTGCTATATACAATCAATCAATCCACCAGCCGACCAATCAATACATAACTTGTAACATGAAATAATTATTTTATTATCTAACTATTCTACAATTCAGAGCTGGCAGCTGTAGCACTGCACTGCTTCTTCTAAAATAACTGTGCCTAGATACGACTGAATCCTCCAAATAATTAATCAGGGACTCTGGTTAGAAGTTAGTTGATAATTTCTCATGTCTGACAAAATTTGGATCTTCTTTTTCGCATCTTTTCCCTCTGGATGTCTACATAGAATAGACAGATATAATGCTGCATTACCCTCCTTGCACAGCAGTTGCACACATGTTTCTTTTTGGTAGTCCTGAATCCATCTGAAACTAGTATCTCTTAATCGACTGAGACTGCCAACCTTTGCTGTTTAATCATTTTTTATTCTTTTTCTTTCTCTCCAACCCCTCATCTTCAACTCAACGCCAACCCTTTCCTGTCATCTTTTTAGTCTTTTTATCTTTCAAATGGTTTTGCATATGTCTGTCTACAAGTTGAACTTATAAAAAGTTGCACAGTAATATAGAATAAACTCCTTTCCTCATCTGTATAAATATCATCATTGCCCTGAGTTTTAAATGTTAATATCAGATTAAAAAAGAAAATATGCCTGAGAAATCAAAGACAATCAAATTTACTAACTGATGGGGAGTTCTCATTCATACTCTTTGCCATGTGTCTAATCAGAACCACTAAGCTTGAAAAAACTTAAATTGTAAAGTAATTAATTCAGGATAAAATATTTTAAGTATTTCACAGATATTATGACTGAAATTAAATGGCCTTTAAATAGAAGACATAAGTTGCCACGCTGTGTTTAAAATACATTTTATTGTTTGTTTTCCTATGACCTGCAACTCGTGGGAGGAGGCTGCAATATGGCATTTGTCTCTTCCTAAAATGACACAAACAACTTTTCAAAATCACAGTAAAATTAAAAATCAACAAATGGCCAAATTCTTCTTAAGTTCATTCTTTGTGGTTAGAAGATAGAACCATCAGTCATTTAATTCCTCCCAGCTCTTCTATTTATTAAAAGAGGATGAAAGAAATTAGTTTGGGGGCCGGAGGGATGATGCAGTAACTGAAAAAACTGTTATTTGTTTGTTTGTTTGTTCTCTTGGATTGTATCTGATTTTTGGTGACTGACTGGACAAGTCCCTGCAGTTTTCTTGGCAAGGTTCTTCAGAGCAGATCTACCACAGCTTCCTTCCTAGGACTTACATGTTCATAAAAATACTGTTCAATTCAGTTTAAGTTGTTTCACAACAGTCACGCTTTGACATGTGGATGGACAACTTTCTTTATCTGGGATATTCATCTGTTGGGATACAGCGACATAGGATGGTGGTACTCCTTTCCCATGAAGGAAAAGAAAGTGTTATTAAGCATAGCTTCAATTCCAAAAGGGAGAGATGTTTTTTCATTGTCAAAACAGAACTTACTAACCATCTCAGTTCTTAACTGAGATACACCGCTCTTGGGTAACAAGAGTTATTCTGTTCAAGTAGTCAAGGGGTCTCCCCAACTCCCGGGCCGAGAGCAGTTCGGAACCGGGCTGTGTAAGTGGTGGGTAAGCACACATGCACATCCTCACTTATGTGAGCAGTGGGTAAGCGTGTGCATGTGCGCTCCATTTGCATGAGCAGGAGGTACATGTGCCCTTGCCCACCACTCAAACAGAACCATCTCCCCCCCCCCAAACTAGTCTGCAAAACTGGAAAGATTGAGGAACTCTGAGATACTCCTTGTTTGGCTACTACAACTGAGACCAGCCACTTGATTGTTAAGCAAAATGGTTACAAAATGAAACCACAACTGTGCTTATAATCTTCCGTAAGCTTTCTTTTGTTTTACAGACCTGCAAATGTGGTAAATGTGAGGACAAATCACAAAATTACTTTTTCATTCCTATCATAACTGAACACTGGCTAAAAGAAGACTTATTAAATGAGGACCACTTGTATTACTTCCCTGTGGTTGAGGCTATTTGTTGTAAGATCCGTTGCTATATCTCAGTGATGGTGAACCTTTTAGACACCGAGTGCCCAAACTGCGCACATGCGTGCACACATGAACATGTGCATGCGTGAACATGTGCTTGTGCATGCAGACATGCACGGACATGCGTGCATGTGCAGCAGAGACCCAAAGACCAGCTGGCCGGTGGGAGGCGGGGCATCCCAACACTGGCAGCACAGCCAGAGGTAAGATTTTTTTCTTTCATGAACTTCTGTTTCGTTGTTTGCAGGGAAACAGAAACTCACAAAAGAAACACCATGGAGATCTGGGGCGACGGCACACGTGCCAGCAGAGAGGGCTCTGTACGCCATCTCTGGCAAGCATGCCATAGGTTCGCCATCACGGCTATATCTCCTTCAGGGTGAGAAGAATAGATTTATTTCTAAATTTTGTTATATTAACAAAAGGTCTCCAGGTAAACAAAACATATATTAAAAATATCAAAGTGGAACAAGCAAATCAAAGTGATTAACAGGAAAGAAAGACCAAAATGATAAGTGACCTTACACTATTCTTTAGACTACATATTCATGTATATGTCAACGTAATCTTTCAACAGCATTAAGTAGTTAATCACTGACTTCCTCTGGGTTATTTTTTCAACTACCCTATAGTTCTGATGCTCCCTGAAGATCTACTCTCCAAATACTAACCATGCCTGAGCCCAGTTTTTGGACCCAGAAAAGATTGGCCAGGTGCTGCCACCTACTGACACACTTCCATTCTTACTTCTGAAATTATTTAGTTGGTCTTTTTATAGCTCCAAGGTATGATACATTGACTTTTCTTCACCAATTTTAATGTCAAAGAGAACAATAATGAATGTGATGTAACAATTTTTATTTCTTCTGTTCTAATTTCTGAACAAAATAATCTGTTAAATGTTAGTTTTTAAAATACAAGGTTTTTAAAAAAATAAAAGTATCTTGTTTATATATTTTTGTTTTGTTTTGCATTGTCCTTATGTGTTGGCAAGAAGTATAATAATGATGCTTCATTATATTTCTGCATTATATTTTCATTTTAGAAATAACACAAATTAGATAATTACATCATTTACATGCTATTGTAATTGTAGCTTAGAATGGATATTAATGACCATGCTCTTGATAAAAGAATTTCTGATGTGTACTGGGTTTTCACACAATTAAATACCTTTCACTAGTACTTGATATATTCTGTCCCACTCTTTTTGGGTGGAGTCCTTCCTTCCTTCCTTCCTTCCTTCCTTCCTTCCTTCCTCCCATCCATCCATCCATCCATCCAGTGGTGAAATCCATTTTTTACTACCGGTTCTGTGGGCATGGTGTGGCTTGGTGGGCATGGCAGGGGAAGGATACTGCAAAATCTCCATTCCCATCCCACTCTGGGGCCAGCCAGAGGTGGCATTTGCCGGCACTGTTCCCTCTAAGCTGCGCGGCTGCGCATATAACAAGGGAACAGCTCGCAGCAGTTTCCAACTGCCGCACGCCATTTTCTAATAGCAGATGCTGTGCGACTGTGCGCCCGCGCACATGATTAGAGAACGGCGCGCAGCAGTTTCCAATTGCTGCGTGCCGTTTTCTGAAGTTAGAGGGATCATTGTTTGCCGGTTTTCCGAACTACTCAAAATTTTTGCTACCAGTTCTCCAGAACCTGTCAGAACTTGCTGGATTTCACCCCTGCATCCATCCATCCCCAGACTCTGGAGAGCAAAACAAAAATTCAAGAAAGGACCTATAGTATCTACACTGAGTTTATACATTACAGTAAACCAAGATTATTAAATTATTTATTGAATAAATTACAGCTGCCTGTTTATACAACACACTAAGCCAAATTAATTAAATCACCTATGACCTAAATGATGACAAATCAGTCACAAAGTTGAATTGCAAATAATGAATATGCAATCTATGTATTTAAAAGTGAAAGAGTCTATAATGCGAAAAGTGGGCTGATGAGAAGCAGACAGATGAATGAGAAAAACAGGTGTATGCATAAAATGCAACATTGTGGAAAGAGGATGCACTTCATCGAGAAACGTAGGGCTTATAATCAGAAACTGTTAAGGCTTATAATTGGAAGGGATGAAGCAACTAAGAATGTAAAAGAAAAAAATAGGTGTGAACTTTAAAATCGATTGTCTGCATACAAAGTTACTATTTTGATGTGGACTGTAGCAGTGCATTGAGATTACTTGTCTTTATAGACAACAGAAGAAAAGAAAAAGAACAAAAGCTGGATTTTTACTAAGGATTTGCTTTTAGATTTTGCTACATCTGGCATAAAGATGTCCCATTAATTGTTTTCTAAAGATACGTCCTCTTGATGTAGCCTTAACTCCATCAATAGCCTACTATGGAGACAACTTAATTTTGTCCCTATCTGTCCTAGTTTTTGTTTTATTCCCACCACAAATAGATTGTTAGTGTACAAACAATCTATGATGCTTCATTCATGAATGGCATCTGGTAAGTTCTTGTTGGCCAGTAGAGGCTGCTCTGACCATATACCTTTCTTCCCTCTGGATGAGTAGGCTTTCCTTCTGTGATCATTTTGGCTGGGCTGTAGGAGAAACTGTACATCTTATCTGCCCTAGCTTCACAAAATGCCTTTCAAACACTACATGCTATCCCTTATTTACACTGGTCTACAGAAAGACCACTAGAATGGTTGCTAAACAAGCGTTTAGTGGTCTTTCAAAAGACTGTTACGTCTGTATGTAAGTAAGTGCTGCCAGTTGATTTAAACTGGGAAATATATATGCTGCTGGTTTTGTCCCAGGTTAAGTCCATTATAGGCTTTCTGAGGCTTGTGTTAACAAGGGTGCTTTCTTCTATTTTACCGTACTACAATGGGAAAATGAAGCAATTTTCCCTACAATAAGTTTCATATAGTCCAGGGATATTTTAAGTGCCAAATGAGACCATTTGCTGCCAGTTCTATTGTCTCTTATGGATTTTGAATAATGGGAAACTGCAGTGAAATTGACAAGAGTTCTGTCAGTTTTACCTTCTAATCTAAGTGACAGGTAAAATCTATACCAAATAGACTGGCTGCCAGGATGATGAGGGTGGGGGGAGAGACAGTCTAAAATAAAGCGGGAGGTAGCATTCTCAGGAAGCTCCTCTCATTGACCTATATCAACCTGGCAGATGGACTGTTCTTGGCTCAGATCTATTGCATTTCCAGAAGACTGGTAATCCATGTTCAAAGCTAGCTGGACCTGAACATTCCTGTGCTGGCAATCTGTAACATAGGCAATCTGAAAATTGGCTAAAACCTCTGCCTGGAAAGCCACCCACGCTTTTTCAAGCATCCCTTGCTACAACATCTGCTGAGTGATGATGCTGGGAGTAGGAGACTCAAAAAAAGACTAAAGAAAAAAGAACAGAAACACTCATCAACATTATTACTGAAGCAGATTGGAGTGCGGCTTTTCCAGGCAGCACCAATTTATGCTGGCTTATTTTATGCTGATTGAAGGACATGGGAAATGTGGTCTTGAGGAAGAAATCCAAGTCACTGATGACTCCTTACTCCAAGTACAACATGCTATTGCGTTTACATAATGGGGATAGTTTACTGAGTGCTTACTACACTATGAAAAAATGTCTTTCTGCACTGTGCATTTCTGTGTTAAACTGGTTGAAAATCATGGCTATGAATTGCAAACGTAGAGCTAAAATTAATGAATTTTGTGTCTGAATAAAGTTGGCTAAAAAGTTCATTGTTTTTTAATGGAATGGGTTGATCCATACATCATATGTATATTCTAATTTATTTCATATTTTTAAAGTAGTAGCAACATCTTCATCTTGAATACTGGTCATTCATAGAAGTTAAATATATCTATGAGAAGTTTTTTAAAAAGTATTCTGTTGTATATAGTTTATTTTTAAAAAGATACATCTGAAAAGCATGCATCTTATAGTAACATAATTGTTAAGAGTAAAGCAATCTGATCAGTGAACCAAAAAATTTCAATAAACTTTAATTAGCTATTTTCTGGAAAATTATTGGTTGCATCAAAGTAAACCGTAAATGTGATTGACACTAATTGCCATTTGAGTTGGCAATCCAAGCTCATTGAAGCAGAATAAATGATAAAGAAGCTAAATTTGGCTGGGATGTTAAAGAACTGAGAATTCATATACCTTTTACTATTTAGGTCTGCTTGCAGGTTTATCCTGTTTTCCAGGTTTATATATTTTTCATAAGACATAATAGAAGTTACTGCTAGAGGATAACGCGAACACAATTTAGAATGTTCTTCAAACAAAACTGTTTGTACAGATTACATAACCAGCTATCCAGTTATATTCAAGTACAAAATATTGAGAAATAATATTGAAGAATATACTTGTTACTAATATTTATTGCAAATAATGTTAAATGCAAGAATCTACAGTGTTGTTTACCTTATTGCAAAATCGGGGCTACTATATCTCAGCTGAAAAATCCAGACCACCAAAAGAAGAAAGCAGAGAATTGGTTTCCTTTACTTGCCTCCGATTTGGAAGGTTGAGAGTTCAAACCTAGGTAGTGGCAAATGTTTCTCTTTTAGAGCAGAGAGAAACAATATCTTCTGTGAACTTCACATGGCATCAGGAAGGGCATCCAGCTAGTAAATGCTCACCATCCAGTCACCCTGACTCTAGCCCGAATTAAGGGATTACAGGGTTGTAGAAAGGGAGGGTTTCCTCAACTTGCTCAACTGAACTGTGGTATTTAATTCTTGTTTTTTCACAAACTATAGGGAATTCTATTTCTGTTGGTCTGCAAACACTGCTTTAGTTTTAAAGTCAGTTGTATGCCAGGCCCTCTGTAGTTCAGTTTGGGATGTAAATTACTCTACAGAAGAATTATTACAATTAAATTGATCTTCTCACTGCTGGTACCCATTTTCTTCTTCTTATTGGTCACATTGGCTTTGGTCTTAGTGCATTATCCTGGATAATTTACCTGCCCACTATGAAATACTCTGTTTACAAGCAATGAATTACTCAGTGCTAACTATCTTATGAAGGATCTTCTATCAGTCTTAAGATGTTTTTCTGCTTCAGAAGCCCCTAAAGCAGGGGTCAGCAACCTTAAACACTCAAAGAGCCACAAAGGTACTAATCGGAAGTCCCCCGTTCAATTCTGGAGCTGACCAGAAGTCCAATTCTGCCACCATAGAGTCTCCTCCTAGTTTTTCCTCTACCAGTCCTAACCGAAAGCCCTATCAATTGTGGAGCTGACCGGAAAATCCACCCCTTGCCATAGAGTCTCCTCCTGGCACGCCCTGCTTCTCTCCTCACCCAACCAAAAGCTCCTCTCAAAGTTGTGGTGCCGACTGGCAAAAAGGAGACACAGCAAAGGGATGAAAGAGCCACATGCGACTCCAGAACTGCAGGTTGCTGACCCTTGCCCTAAAGCATGCAATTCTGGGGAAGAGCAGCTTCTATATGTTTCTCTAAACTGTCCCTCCAAGCACAGAAAGTGATACTGTAGATATTGATTATTCTGAGAAACATCTAGGCTTGGGCAGTGGGGTTGAAGGCCAAGAGAGGATAACACTGGTCTCCTTGTATAATATTTGGCTATTCAATTACTTGATTTTTAATTAACATAAAAAAATAGGAATAGAAGTACACAAAGGTCAGGGTAAGTGTCTGGAAGATAACATGCTACTTTATATTCAGAAAATAAACCCTCTTCCTTCCTGTGTCACCACATCTGACAATGAATAGATAGAATATTTGTTAGAAATAACAAATTTAAGAGGTTTTGTTTGAATTGGGAAACAGATATGCCATGTGAATGTATTTTGCAAAGGTGCAGAGATTTACATAAATAATATGAAGTTTATAGTTTTGATTCTGTGCGTAATTTGATTTGCCATTATAGACAGCAGTTTATGTCTGTATAATTAACAAGATATTAAAGGTTTTGTGTTTGTGTGTTACATGATAACTTACTACAAACATAAATCCTAAAACAGCGTAATTCCAGTTTAAAACCGGATTGTAAAAATATTTGTTAGAATGCTCTTATATGTTTGTAAATAAAATAGTCTGGTCCCTCTCTTAAAACTACAGGGAATGATTAATTATCATTGCCAATTGGAAAATTTCCCATAATTTCCTGTTTACCATCTGCAGTTGTGCAAATATTTGTAAGGAAATTAAAATAAGATGATATAAGAAATTACTAAATAATATTATTAGCATCTGCTATAGCTGACATTCAATTCAGCATTGAAATTAATGCTGGATTTTACAATGCTATCAGTGTGCTCAAACAATAATATATATATTGGAAATGAGAGTAAAAATCACTTTTGGATGTCCTCTCATAAGCCATTCCTTATTAGCAACTTATAGCACTATGGCCATATAAAAATTAACCATAATAGTGATTTATCACCACACTGATGATTGGGTGATACCATGTTTCCCCGAAAATATGACATGTCCTGAAAATAAGGCCAAGCCTGATTTTTAGGGTGGGAGTAAATATATTTTCAAACAAATAAGCCCTAGTGAAGGGGTGGCCGTGGCCAGCACAGGAGGCAGCCCTTCCCTTCCCTGGTCACCTCAAGGCTGCTGGGCCCCTTAACCACGGCCGCTGATCAGCTGATCGAGCGAGGGTTGGGAATTCTCTCTCTCTCTGGGTACCTGGAGATATTTCCATCACACTCTTGCTAGCCCCAGCTCTGCCCACACTGGTAGGCAACCTTGCAGCCGAGGGGCCCTCTGTTCCATAGCTCACCTTGTGGCTATGGAGCAAGTGGCGACCACGGCTTGCGCTCCATGTGTGTTGCTTAGGCTGCTGTTACAATGAGGCAGAAAGCCATGTGGCCCGTCGGCAT
>JANHGD010003518.1:15339-26215 GCA_027560375.1 Imantodes cenchoa | reverse complement strand
GAGAAGAGAAGAGAAGAGAAGAGAAGAGAAGAGAAGAGAAGAGAAGAGAAGAGAAGAGAAGAGAAGAGAAGAGAAAAACTTAACTCAAATTCATGTCGGGGAATCCATAGCATTTTTTCTAAGGTATTTTGAAAAGGTAGGAACTGTTTTCTATGAAAAATGTCACAGCTGCCATTTTGTGGATTCAGGAGATTGAAAAAGTTTGAAAACCCCTGGTCAAAAGTAAATTCTCACTGTGCTTAGTGATGCTTGCTCTCCCAAAATCATATACCTGGGGCAATACTAATTTATAGAAGCTTTTAAGGCGTATGCAAGGAGATTGCTCACTGCACAAGAAGAAAAGCAACCAAAAATATGGAGAAATTTCCTAACAGTGAGAACAATTAACCAGTGGAACGGCTTGTCTTCAGAAGTTGAGGGTGTTCCATCATCTGAGACTTTTAAGAAGAGACTGGACATCCATGTGTCTAGTATAGGGTCTCCTGTTTCAGCAGGAGGTTGGATTCGAAGGCCTCCAAGGTCCGTTCCAACTCTGTTATTTTTTGATATAAGACTGTATGAAATCTGATTTGTTCCTTAGTCAATCCAATCTTAACAGCAAGGTGCTGGGCATATATCTTGCTAATAGTGCAGATGGTTTCGTAATTGGCTGAAAAATTCCAATTGCATTTTTAAATAAATGGGAGACAATTAAGGCAAGGTTTATTCTGAATTCAGAAATAGGGTGTCAGCCATACGATGTAACCGGACCAGAAACATGGCTAGATGAATTAATTATATTTTATTGTAAGGCTACATTAACAGAATCTTGCAAATCTAAAGGTACAAACTTCCTGCCAGCACTTTTGACTGTTTGATTCCTTATGGCAAATGCTTCCCAAGTTTATTTCTCTGACTATTAAGCCACCGGGAGCTCCTGCCTCTCTTGTCTGATTGTTTCCTGGACATCATTTCTATTCCTCTTTCCCCAAGATCATCCACACAGTCCATTACATTGGGCATGACGGTGATAACTGATTAAAATTGTTTTTTTTAAATTAAAAAAACTCCACTAAAATCTAGAAAGAGGGAGGAATGTAGCTGTTTTGTGCAGAGACTACATTGTTCTTATACTGTCCTAGTGTAGCTATATTTGTAATGATTATATATTTCTTTGTCAGTATTGAAACTCCTTTCCAAAGATTGGTTATTAATGTATACATATGAGTTCATTCCTTCATTTTAGATTTTATCTGGAAAGTAAGGGTAAAGGAAATATGGTGTTTAGCAGCATACTAAGCAAAATTAAACAAGAACCTCAAATGCGGAAAGCAATGGAAAATGAATACAAATTGCATTTTAAACATTCTCTTTTGTCTTCTTACTGATTCTCAAAATGTTATATGATAAGAGTGAAATTTACTCTCCTTAAAAACTAAAGGCTTCATTTTTTTTAATTAGCTGGGTTCCACTGGGATATCAACATAACTTGTCCAACATTTGTAATCATTTCTGATAGAATTATTTCCGGTTCATTCACCATTCTGAATGTCCTGCTGTGAACATGTTCCAGTTAATATCCTTTCTTGAAATAAATGAATACAACTGTCCAGATATGGCCAGACTAGTCCAGAATAAAGTATAGTTATTATGATCAGAATGCTGTATTTCCATAAATGCAGCATAAAATAATCTCCAAATGACTTGCACAATTAGCCTATCTCCAGCAATTATCAATCAAGGCAGATTAAATCAAATGTATTTAGCTATAGTTATTGACCAGCAAGATAACCAAATAATAATATAAGAAGAAAAGTAATGACCAAATGCAACAAAATAGTGTCATATAAACTCCCCAAGTTAGGATATAAAAACCAGAGAGAGGGAAAAAGAGAATAAGAATAGAATAAGGTAAAATAAAACAATATGAAATAAGATGAAATAGAAATCAAATAAATTACAAATTGAATATGATAGAAGAAAAATGGCATTTCCCAGAGTCATCATCAATGCTTTCAATGCTTAAAAAGACAATGATGTCTTTTTAAGCAAATTACTACTGATAGAAGCTTAGCAACTCTTCTGTTTCCTATTCTGTGCAGAGGAAAGATAACAGATTTGGTTATTGTTAGGAAGGAGTAAGGATGCACCTGCTGTGTAGTGAAAAAAGTACATGTAAAAAGATCTCAAGTTCATTCAGAATAAAACCAGTTGGGATCAAGAAGCCCAATTCAGTCTTAGATCCTGGCTGTTCTCAAGATCCATCAGTGGAGAATAGCTTGCTTCCGAATCCACCTTTAATCAAAAGATTTCTGGCAAATGCGAAGCTAGTTTCTTTTTAACCACTATGTGTGTGCTTTCATATCACCTCTGCTTTTCCTCATTTATTTGACAAACGAGAGCAAAGTTCAGGAAGCTAAAGAAGTAATCTTATTGAATATTTAGGTGTTCTTTTTATATAGGAGGATCTTAGAGTGCAATGGGCATATGTTTGTTTGCTAAATAAATGAAAGATCATTCATTCATGGGAAATAATTGCAGATCTCATCACTTAAGTTACATTGCAACATTTTCTTTAAGGTAAAGGCTGCATAACTGTGCATTAATGTGCATTCACACAGATGTGCATTCATGACAAATACAAAGACACAAGAGACAATTATTTGTTTACATCTCTCTCACACACACACCAAATTAAGCTGGTAAAGGTTTAAACCTTGTGTGCTAGATTAAGACTGGTCCCCTCTAGAACAGGACTGCAAAACTATGATTTCAAGTTCACACATGGATTTCAAGGCCGCTTTTAAAAAAATTGACAATAGATTTCAATTTTAATGCAAAAAAGAAAAAAAAGTCTAGGGTAGAATTATATTAGCAAAGAAAACTCTGCAAGCCCAACTTGCAAGTCCTGGTAGTTTTAATTCCTTTCAGAATATGGATTTCATTGTTACCTAGTTGCAGATTGATGTATGGATCATAGCATAGTTATTCATTAGATTTCACATAAGTACATACTTGTAGAATGTATCAAAATACAACTAGAAATGTGTGTGTTCAGCTGAGATCATCCATTTAGAAATATACCTGTTTAAAATAATGTTGAATCCTTATCACAGAATGTTCAGGCTGATTTCTTAACATGAAGACTTGTGAGAACAGTCTCACATCTTTATGTTCTTATTATTAGTAACTTCTCTAAAGGACTTCATTACTTGGCAACATATCAATAAGTAAGATTTCAGATTTAAATACATTAAGCATGTGTTTAACGTTTAAATATAAGTGTTCGTAATGATTTTTAAAAAGATGATCGCAAAATACAAACATAGATTATAACTTTGTCTCCTTCTAGGTTGCTTTTGCTCTCGCTCTCTAAGCAAGCAGGACAATAGTTCAAAATACTAACATCATTTTCTTTGCTTATAAATCAGACAGCCCTCGGACTAATTTTCTGTTGCGTTGCAACTTTCATAATTCACATGGAGGAAAAGACTGGAAAAAAATGCAGGAAAGAAAGCCAACAGAAAAGAAGTTTCCAGATCCAATAAAATGTATTATTTAGTTCCATCTGTATCCTGATAGCTATAGTTGGGTAATAACTGGAGAGCCATAGGTCTTCAACCCCTTGTTGGAAGGAAAATCTGGTCAGGTTCCAAGCTGAGAGAAAGACGCTGGAAATAAAATGGAGGCTGATTGGAAAGAAGGATTCTGTTTATTGATGAGCAGAGCCAACAACAGCATGTAGTTCTGGGACAGCTGACAAATTGGTTTGATGAGTACATGGATTTTTATAGGGTTCTGAGATGGTGCAGGAGGTTGTGCAATGTAGTGAGCCTGGTGTCTTTTGCTGTTCTAGTGGTGGTGGGTTAATCCTATTATGTCCTAAAGGTCATGTCCTGTTCTTAGCATTTGGGTGGGGTGGGTGTGTAAATTCTAATCCCATCACTGGAGGTGTGAGTGTTTTATTTGTGAATAGGCTGGCCTGGATTTCTTAATGGGCACAAGATAGTCATCTCTAAAGACTTCATGCATCTGCTGGAGGTTGTTTCACTATGCAGAAAGACTGAGGTTGCCTTTAAGAACACGTTTCTCCATTTCTCCTTTGGAGTAATATAATATTCTCCCTCTTTTAATATTCCCCAAAGTATTTCATTCTCTGGGGGGGACTTCCTACACCCTCATGTCCAGATCAGCTCCTTGATCTCTCTCTGTCTGCTCCAGAAATATTAATTCCAGCAAACATTACTTCTTATCCATGCTGCACCTCTCTCGGCTTTATGTATATTCAACCATGCCTCATCCACAAAAAGGAAGGGCTGTGAGCTGCCCAGAGATAGTCTGTATTTGGGTGGCAGGTGGCACCTAAATTGGATGAATAAATAAAAGATTGGAAATGATTGATTCCTGGTTTCTAATTGTTTTCCTCTCATTACAAACATTTTCCTTTCTCTTCCTTATCTTCCAAAGACTGCATGAAATGTCTTCATCATCACTTTATAAATAATGGAACATATATTTGAGATTGGCATGTTTAAGACTGGCATGTTTAGAATTGGCATGTTTAATGTTTAAGTCTTCATAAATATGGCAAATCTTCATGGAAAAGATTGATACAAGATAGCCAAAGTTGATGCAACATTGTCAGAATCCATTTTGGCAAGAGATAATTTTGCCCAGTGTTATTTAAACAAAGGCAACTTGGAGGTACCCTGGAATATCAAATTATCCTCTTTGATTAGGCTGTGAATCATGCACAAACACAGGCACAAGGGATTGACAATAATCGTAGTGTGTAATGCATTATAGTTAGTCACAGAGTGACTAACTACCTACGTTGCGGAAATATTTTCCTTTCTGTTTTCACTCAAAAGGAGTTGTAGCAGATGGCAAAAATTTCAGTCTGAAGCAGGTTGTAGATCTTCAGACTAATGATTAATGGTTCTTCCCTTTCCTGCTGCAAAGGCTGAAACAACAACATTATTCTAATTATATATGCAATTAGAGTAATTCCAGACTCCTGCTTTAAAAAAATAATCTTGTCTTATTAGTTCTATAAGCAATAAGAACCTTGCTCAGGAACAGGCTTCATCATCTACAACCAAAGTGACAGTAACTATAATAATTGGAGATTAATAGACCTGCGGCTATCCCATTAGGAGGGCAACATATTAAGTAAATTTTATGTGTGCTTTTTGTTGCTTCTCTACTTCAGATTGAAGTGAAGTTTCCATACTGGTATTCTCCATTGGTTTTCCTTTTAAATAGTCCAAGTATTCTCCCAGCAATTGTTCATGTAATCTAGGAATCAGCTATAAGAAGCAAACATTAGAGACTCAAAAACTTCAGAACAAACTTCTTAATTATTCAATGTATTTTATTTTTAAAGAAAATTTCCCTAAGCAGGTGTCATCATTTGAAATCTAAATTGGGTGCATTATTTGGCTAATGAACAAGGCCACCCGATCAGCACTGCCATCAAACATGGCCTGTATAGGAGGTGGGCCCCACATTGTTTGTTGAGGCCACCTACCCATTGACCATGATGGTGTTTGGCCTCTCACTCCAGCAGTGTCTCGACCACTTTGACGAAGACCCTGGTTGCTCCTGTCACTTACGTGACCTCCTCCCAGCCTCTCAGAAGCTTTGTGCTGAGCGTGAGTGTCATCCTGTAGTCCCATACATGGTGCCTTTTCCATCCCTTTAGACCCTCCAGTCATACGTAATTTCGGACTGGCAAGACGAAAGCGCGTAGCCGAGCCAGACCCAATGGGGCCCCTTGTCGCTTGGCTAAAGGATCTAACCCTGACAGCCAAGGCTGCCAAGAGGGTGCATCCCTAAAGCTACTCTCCCCAAAACGGTCCCGTAAAATATCCAGAGTATGGGCCCCAGGGTCTGTGGAGTAGCTCCACTCACCTTCCTCATCTCCAGTCCACCTCCGCTCTCTCCAACCCTGAAATTGTGCACCAAGGGGTGGTGGTGTTGGCATCTGTAAGCCCACATTGCCAGTTAATGCAGAGCTATGCCACCACTCGCCAGTAGATGGCAGACCGATCCCAGTATCAGGCAGTTTCTGTGCGTCCGAAGGACAAACCTCTCCCTGGCTTTTTCTTTCCTTTGGCCGGACCACCAGCTGGGTTTCATCATCAGGCCGTGGCTGCTCCTGCTCCTCCCCCTTCAGCTCCTCAGACACCAACTCTGCTTCCAGGATCTCCACAGCCTTTCCCTCTGCCATGTCTCTCAGAAAAGGAAGAAAGGGAGTGCTGACTTTCTCTCGGACTGGCTAAGCCACACCTGTGCATAAATGACTTCAACTCTTTCAAAAGTAATGACTTCAGGTTTATTCATGCGACAGGTAAGAGCTCAGACCATGCCGAACCAATTCAGGACAAAGTCAGCACTGAGAGCATCTGCCTCTCAGTGCTATTTATACATATTCTCTTCACTTCCCCCCATCAAACCACCATCCGGCACTGTAAGCCCTCCCCTCTCAGCTGGTCATTAGCTGCACGTGGTTTAGATTGTCTCTGTCCGGTTGCAGTTTCGCTTTGCTTAGGTTTCTCTGCATCTCAGGTAACATGACTTCATTCATCGGTGTCAGGTTGTGAATAGTTCATTATGTTAGCAGCCAACTATCTCAAGGCCTTTCCCTCCCACCAAGGTAATTATGTCGAGCCTTGGCACAACACTTGCTAGGATGAAAATTACCCATATTAGGAGTCAGAATCTAAAAATTACTCAAATTAGAATTAGAAGTCTTTTTGCTCAACTGAGCTTATAACTTCTCACTTCTCTGAAGCTTTTTGCTCCTTGCCAAATTAAAAAAAAAAATTCTTCCTGCTTTGAAGGGCCTCTCCATCTTCAGGGATATATTTTAAAGATATGTAAGGAGTTAAAAAAGGAATGGCAATTACTCCCTTCTATTTTCACTGACACGGAAATTCCATTAGTGAAAACAAAGCACTGAATTCCAAACTAGATTGATATGCAAAAAATGTATTTGAAGTTAAATTTCTATTTTATCAAAGTGTTCATGACTTTGTAATACGGTTTTCTTCTTGTTACTGACAATATGAAATTGCGAGATGTAACATGGGCCCAGCAAGGTGGGCACAAAGTCACAATTGATTTGCTAAAATATTATTTCAACTAACACATCAATAACTATAGATACCCATTTGCAAAACATTTTTCATGGTGATCAGTCTGTACACAAAAAGATATAAAATCTTAACATTATTTTTCAATGTTTTCAGTGTTTTGATTGCACCACATTTGAGTGCAATCCAAAGATTATAACTCTGCACAGATATCAATGGATCACATTGGCTACTTTGTCTGTACATTATTTTTCAGTTCGTTGGAACAATTTTGTTATATCCATCAATTTTGTATTTGCAATTCTCATCTATAACTGCAAAAATTACTGTTCATTTTTCCTTCTTGATGGTGTCAATTCTTTCCAATTCTTCATTTTTCAGGTTTTTTTTTAATATTGGTCATGTACTAGGTTTATTTATTCAATTTTTAAAATATTTTTTCAGCAGTTCATTTTTATAGGTTTTCTTGCTTCTGCTACTTTCAGGATGTTTTCTTCCAAACTGGAACTCTTACTACTAATACAATCACAACTACTGCTACTACCTTTTACTGTTAGACAGTCTTTGGTGCTCTTTGAGCATGGGTGTTAGGAGACATTTTGTTGCCGGTCTAGTAACTTGTTCGGTACTACTCTTCTATTGGCAATACTTTTTAAAATAACAAATATATCCTTCCAATGAAAATGGAATCGGTACCAAATACTTTCCTGCCCATTATATATTCTTTGTTATTTTGATGTTCTGAAATCCTGTACCTGTATTAAATTATGAAAAATTGCACTGACTAAAAATTAAAATGGGAGAAATTTTAGATGGCTGTTATTTTAACATTGTGATTAGGGTTTATATATTCTTTTTATAGTGTTTATTTTAGTATGGATTTTTAATTTTTGTATATTTATAATTGTTATGTCTGTTGCTATATCCGATTTTTGTGCACCATGCAGAGTTGCCTTTGGCAAGATGGACAGCTATAAAATTTGATTAGATAAATAAGCCCACTCGCCATGCAATTTACTGATGTTTAATAACCTAACAATAATTGGATTTATATTGGCAATTAGAAGCCAGAATTTTATAATATAATGCACAAAGAAGATAGACAAAGAAGCTTTTAATTTGACTGAAAGGGAATTGAACTGAAGTTACACAAGAAACTTGTAAGCCAAAAATAAACACTTTGGCCTATTTAAGTAATTAAATGAGAGATAGAAACAACCATCAAGATAAATGTCAGAAGCATTGAATATTTTCTGCCTTCAGATATAATATTATAATTCCCTGTCATCAACTAGCCGGAAAAGTTGAATCAGACTTGAATTCTACCTAAGTGGTTTTGTTGTTATTATTATGGGTCAAAACAATATATTTAGCATATATAAGTATTTGTTTATAGAGAGATGGAGGATCCTCCTTTGCAAATTTGCAATCTGGATTTTAATATAAAGAAACGTCATTGGAGAAATATAAATGTATAAATTGTAGCTATAAGCACATTTTATTTTACGAGATGTATAGGAAAGTGAAAACCCTGGAGGACTGAAGGGTCTAAAATTTATTCTTATCATGTACATCTACATTAATCTTGCATTAGTGTTTAGATTCTTAATTGACAAATGTTTTCTTAGAATATGCAAAGCCTGTGAAAGAATGCCTCAAGCTTCATAATTACTTGTTTTATTAAAGCATCCAAGATAAGAGCATAATATATCTGCTAAGAAATGTTTTACAGCTAATTATGCCCTTAAGAAGTGACATAGAGGTTTGCTGGTGTACACTGCAAGCAGTGGATTGTAATAAGCAGGTGTTTTTTTAAAAAAAATTTGTACATAAACATGTAAGCAAAAGACCTAGAAAAAGTGGATTGTGGTTTCAAGGCAACCACAATAAATGCTGTGTAGGACTCCGAGGAAATTCAAATAGAATTTGCATTCAACAATATAACAAAACCTTTAAAAAAAGAATCTGGCTGAAAGGCGTAGCAAATACACTGTAGAAAATGTAGAGAGCTGAAGGAGATATTTAACAGATTAACGGAGTTGGAAGGGATCTTGCAGGTCATCTAGTCCAACTCCCTGCCCAAGCAGGAGATCCTACATCTGCTTCTATCTAGGATCAAACTCACAATCTTGTGAGGCAAGAGTTCCACCTCTAGGCTACAGCAGCTGGGCCACAGCAGCTGTCTTTGGTGGTGCTGATGGTGTTGGTATTGGTGTTGGTGTTGGTGTTGGTGGTGGTGGAGGAGGAGGATAGAAGAAAAAGTTGAAGAGAAAAAGTGAAAAAGAGAGAGAGAAAGTAACTTGTTAAAACCCTCCAGGAAACTGAAAGCCATTGGCACTGGAGAAGGATAGATCAAATTGCCCCATAGTAGCCATTCCATTGATAAACAGTTACATAATCTAGAATCAAATCCTATGTAAGATTCTTCTGATTGAGGAAAAAAAAATCTAATTTCATAATTCCAGTTGTTGGAAGGTATACATGGAATAACCCTGTTTTCTTTCATCGTTCTTCAGCCAACAGCAAAAAAGACACTTCAGTGGATCAAACATAATAGCCTAGTACAGTAATGGCGAACCTATGGTATGCGTGCCACAAGTGGCACGCAGAGCCATATCTGCCGGCACACGAGCCGCTGCCCTAGCTCAGCTCCAGCGCGCATGTGCATGCCAGCCAGCTGATTTTCAGCTCACGCGGAGGCTCTGGGAGGCATTTTAGGTTTTAGGAGGACCTCGGGGGGGAGGGCGGAGAAGCCTCTGGAGCCTGCGGAGGGCGAAAAACAGGCCTACCAGGACCACCGGAAGTTGGGAAACAGGACGTTTCTGGCCTCCAGAAGGCCTCTGCGGGGACATTGAATTATGGGTGTGGGCACTCACAAGTGCATGATAGCATGCACGGACACACTTTCGGCACCCGAGGGAAAAAAGGTTTGCCATCACTGGCCTAGTAATTTGATAGGGATGCTGATTACCAGAGTGGGGTCAGACTGCAATATTAGACACATACTCCCCTCCCCCCCAAAAAAACCTCCAACATCAATTACTGAAGAACATTCATACGAATCCGTACTTTCTACCTCAATATACATCTATTTCATAAAAAGACAAGCTAACCCGCTCCCCCAAATGTCAACCAATTTATTATCCAGCTTTATAAGGGGGAGGAAGAATCTGAATCTGAACAGTTTTCACCTGCAAAGTTAACAGGCATATAGAATCAAGAAGGCAGGATGCTAAAGAAAAAAGAAAAGGCATTTGAAGCTGGTTATGAAATCATTTCCATCAGACTTAGGAAACAGGTAGAAAACAACACGGATTAATGAGAGCCTCCTGTAGCTGATTAACTGAAATATGTAGACCAGTAATGGGTTGCAAATCCCATCGCTATTGGTTCGTGCGTGTGTGCGATGCATGCACAGAAGCATCTGGGACGGGTGGGTGGAGCCTCCCATTACCGCCGCTACCGGATCGTAGTTCCGGGCCGTACTAGTAGGAACCCACCACTGATGTAGGCATATATCAGTACAAGTACAAGGGCTGACATTGTGGTGTAAAGAAAATAATCTTACACTTAACACCAAAAAAACTAAAGAGCTGATAATTGACTTCAGGAGGAAGAGAGATGTACATTTACCATTGCACATAAATGGCCAGGAGGTGGAGAGGGTTGATAGTTTTAAATTTCTGGGTATTTATATCTCAGAGGACCTCTCATGGACTATGCATGTTAACATGCTTGTGAAGAAGGCACAGAAGAGGCTGTACTTCCTGAGAATGCTCAGGAAGATAAATCTATCTCAG
>JANHGD010003516.1:77138-89436 GCA_027560375.1 Imantodes cenchoa | reverse complement strand
TGGACTTCAACTTCCAGAATTCTCCAGCCAGCTATGCTGGCTGGAGAATTCTGGGAATTGAAGTCCACAAGTCTTAAAGTTGCCAAGTTTGGGGACCGCTGATTTACGTAAATTTTTGTGAAAACCTATATGCTATTATGGCAACTCAAATTTTGCATACATGGAGGGGCACACAGTGAAAGTGAGAGCAGGATCTGGTTTTGAGCCCTTTCAACACTTTTTCACGGTAAGGGTCTTGTTAATATGCTTAAAAACTCTATAAAAATTAGGAGCAATGAAATTAGCATTCATAAGTGGCCAATACTACTCTGCCAATTAACCAAGACAAATTCTATTTCTCACGCTGTTTATGGAAGTCTCAGATAGGAAACGGACATCATGAGCCCAATTTACTGATCCAGGTAGCTGATGATACACTTTTTATCCCTGGGGCCTGGAGACCCAAGTCTTTCCACAGGTGGCGAATTTTGAACTTATGAAATGTAATTGGGGAAACATTAGAAAATAACAATTTTGTCATTACAAATTATCAAGCTAGGCCTCTCAAATTATTATTTTGCTTTTAAAAAGGTTAATTCCTAAAACGCCAAATATGATGTAAGGTTCTGGAAGCATCAATCCCATTAATTGTTTTGCACCAGACATGTAGAAGTCTCTTAAATGCAAAGCAGTTTATATGCATACTCCAGAGTTAAAAATAAGGGGTTTTAAAAATAAGTACCCGGCATTTAACACAAAGTTGTATCAAGTATTCACCAGATTGCAATCGTTAAATTCTTTGAGAAAGTACACAAAAGAGTAGATTGACATTTTTATTTGAACAAGCCTCCCCTAAAGAACAAAACACACACACAAAAAAAGCAGAATGATAAAATATGTAAAAATTATACAACTAAAAACTACATGTATACTTGTAACGGGTTATTAAATAATTAAGAACGCAACCTAAAGTACCACAGAAACGTCAAAATAATTCAATTTTACCGAGATAAAAAAAAAATCAATGACTGAATGCGCTATATATATTGTGTTAACGGAGTTTTGAAATGGAACAAAATTGGTGTTATTGGTCCAACAGTTCTCTAAACGCCCAGTGCCTCCAATTAATGCATTTCAGCATACCTACATATTTAACGGGATCGATTTCCCCAATGAATAAAGCCCACACTAAATAACTCTTTGTGTTTTGCTCCCTGGAAACTTGTTTTATTTTTAATCACAGTGCATGAGAGATACATAAAATATTGGGGATTCAATTGGTTTGAATAGAGGAATTACATTCACCCTTTTTGCTTCATTGAAATGTTTTTGGTTTGAGTGAAATCCAGTTTCTTTGAGGCTGCATGCTTGGAGAAGGAATTAATTTACAAGGCTGACTTCTGGAGTCCGTAGGCTGCGTTCTCTCCCTGTCGTACAGTCCCCGACGCCTTTGCTTAAAAGAGAAAATCATGGAAAACACGCCTGCTTAAACTTTCTCTTCAACTCTGCGGAACAACAGATATAAACACTGTCCTATCTTGCCCCCCCCCCCTCAAATCTTTTAACACTTCTCAAATAAAACATCATTGAACATTTATACAAAAAATACTGGATTTTACACTATACAATTTCTAGAATATGTACAGAATAAAATAAGTTATTTTTTTCTAATGAGTTCTGAGGGACAATAGGCATCTTTAATATACATTTTTAAAGTCTCTGCAAGCAGCTACTTTTTTGGTTAGTTATCAGTTATTTGTTATAAGCACTGATCAGAAAACTGAGCAGCATTCCAAACCAGTTAGAGATATATTATTCCTTTTTTTAAAAAAAAACCTGGATAATTCCAGTTTTAAATATTATTAAACTCCAGAACATTTACAGACTAGGAATTAAAGCTAAAAATATATACTTTTTTTCCAAAAATAATCTTGCAGTGCTTTTTTTCGGCATGCTCAAACTTTATCAAACATCCATATCCTCAAAATATGATGATTGGATAGCCATTCATTCCTACTTGCACGCATAAATTTTTATCATTACAGGCAAAAATAGAATAAATTGTAAATACAATATTGATAAATCAATGGATTTTGCAGTCTTTTATATTCCGGTATAATACAGCACATTCCTCATGACACTGTCAAAATTATGAATTAAACATTATTTGACTATTTACTGTCTAAAAGCCAGAACTTTTTCACAGGTCTTCAGCCAAAACATCCACTGTTCATTTTAGCCTCATTTCACCTGCTTTAATTATCTATTAAAGGCTATTATTGCAACTCCATGTACTTTCTGTCACTTTCTGTCGGAAAAAATGCATTTTATAGGCATTGCTTTTAGCCCTTTTCTCTAATGCAATTTTTTGAAAGAGTTTGTATTACTGATACTAGGTTAAAAAAAGCATTAAAGATGATGTCAGCTGTTTTGAGAACTGTTACTAAGCTATGCAACTTGTTTCTAGAAAAGATCTTCCCTGGAGAATAGAAGAGTTTCATTCGATATGAAAGGTGCTTGATAAAAGGGACTCCCTGCCCCCCTTTTCAGTCTTCTTCTGAGGAACAGTGGTTCAAAATCCTGTACTGAGATTTCTCACAGCCGTGTGTTTTGCAAGAAGCTGGTAGGACTGCACCATGTGTAGGGATTCCCGAATCTCTAAATTCAGTTCCATTAATTTTGAGCTGGCTTCTGACATATCCTGTTTTGAGCCAACTATTGCAAAACTGCCAGTCTGGCCAAGGGTCTGGTGACGGAAAAATATGTGCAAGAGGGTTTGAATCGGATCTTCTTCGGAATCGCCAAATATGTCATTGGGCCAAATGCACCTAGGGACACAGAAATTAAGTTATTAGTCACTCTTCTTATCAAGATCCAAGTTGGTCATCTCTATTCCAAATTAATGCGAGGCTGACTCAGCCTTCCATCCTTCCGAGGTGGGCAAAATGAGGACCCAGATTGTTGGGGGCAAGATGCAGACTGTAAACTGCTTAGAGAGGGCTGTGAAGCACTGTAAAGTGGTATATAAGTCTAAGCGCTATTGCTATCTAAGTTTTCTTATGGAGGTATAATTCCAGGTGTAATTAATATGAGGCCTCTGCTAAAACCCACCCATTTTCCAAAACTAGATGAAGTGACTGCATTGCATATTACTTGTGGAGTACCTGTTGCACTCTTGAGTTCACTGAAAATGTTACCTAGCGGGGTCATGAAACATCTCAAGACAACAACCAAGCTCTGAGAGCACCACAATTCAACCCTATATTCTCTTCTATTGATATTAAATGTTATCATTACTTTATAGAGCTCTTCCATTCCATGGACCCAGACTTACATAAGTCCTTGGTTCAGGAGTAGGTTCTACTTACCTTCCCTACCGGTTCACGTCGCACGTTTTATGTGCTCGCTCGCACTACTTCACGGAAATGACCCTCTGCGCATGCACAGAAGCTTTTGCGCATGTGCAGAGGGGTGGTTTTTTTGCAAGCCGCGGTGACCGGAGGACCGGTTCGGGAGGGTGGACCACCAATCATCGCTGCCAGTTCGGCGAGCGGTAGCAAATGTCCGCTACAGGTTCTAAAGAACTGGTCCGAACCGGCAGCAACCCACCACTGCCTTAGTTGAGAGTCACTCCCAGCTGCATCCTTTCCAGGTAAGGAATGTTAGCAAAAGGCATTTGGCAATACCTGAACACTTTGACTTGCGCTATAGCGGAGAAAAAATCCTTATTCCGCAAGGTTTCAATGAGCGAATGAATGGCTGTCTCTGTGCTGGTCTGAGAAGCTTCTGGGATATCAGTGTCTTCAATATTGCTATAAGAAACAGACTCGGCAGCTTCTTTCAGGCAGGCCTCCAACTGAGCAAGCTCTTCTGACATGTTTATCACCTAGGAAAAAAAAGGGGTGGTATGTGCATTTTTGGTAGCAGAAGCATTTTTTATTCCTTCTTTGTTACAGCATTATGCAGAGAGTACCATATTTTTGGAGTACAAGACACACCCTTTTACCCCCCCCCCAAAGAGGGTGAAAATTTGGGTGCATCTTATACACTGAATGTAGCCCCACCCTTTGGCCTCTGCCTCCCAGCAATTTACCTCCTTGCAGCAAGCAGCCCAGAGCTTGATTAGCTCAAGCAACTGTTTATCGGCTTCCTGACCAGCAGCTGATTGAGGCTGCAGGCAGGCCCACATGCTAAGATGAAAGTGAAACTAAAACTGCAAGGAGGCAAATTGCTGGGATGGAGAGACAGAGGCAGAATTTTATTTTCTTGTGCTAATCAGTTGCTGAAACTGCATACAAGGAGGTAAGTCAATAACTATAAATGTCTATAGAATGTTCAAATTATCAGACATTTTTAAAGACTGCTTTATTATTATTCTAGACAATTTAACAAAATGAAGAAGCTTTTTAAAATAAATGCTTGATCTGAAGAGGCCCAATGCTATTGTATCTTCTTTTAAATAATTGAGAATAATGTATACTTCCAGAAATTTTAATTAATTTTAACATCTCTGTACAAGTATAGTCTGAAATGTAACAGTGTCCTATTTAGTATTTGTTTATTTATTATTCAGTATATGTTTAGTAAAGCAGCTGAGTTAAATCCTAACTTAGTCATGTTTGGAGTAGATCTATTTAACTAATTGTGAGGAGTTAGTGGCATTAATATACTGAAATAATGTACATTTCTCCAATTCTTTGTTGTTTCTATGGGTCAGGCACACATGCACAGAAATACACCGCAAACAGTGTATATCATCTGTGCTGTTTGCTATTTGGCAAATTGCTGGGAGGCAGAGGCTTTTTTTCCTTTTTTTCCTCCCCCAAAACTAAGGTGCGTCTTATACTCCGGTGCGTCTTATACTCCGAAAAATACGGTAAATAAAATAAATAACATATGGCCTTCTCAGATATGCACATTATTTTGAATAATTCTTTCTCAAGTATAAGATTTCAGAATTTCTGAATAAATGATGGATGCAAGCAGACTGGATGACATTTTGAAGATCCATGTTAGATATCTTTTAGCTTCATATTTATATCAGCCCCTCAAGTGGAGTGCCAATAAGCTTCAGGGGCCTGCTGGTTGTAAAGTCATTATATACTGAAACATGCAATTTCAAAAATAAGCATTCAAATGAATGAGTTGGCTATAGTTCATATCAATTTTAGTTGAAAATGCTTTGAAATGCAACTAGGACAGACTTCATCAAATTACAATCTTAGTCAAAGTCCAGTTTTGATACTTGTGCTATCTTAAACTCGTAGACAAATGACCTAAAATGCTACAAGAAAAGGAGGTTTAGTAAATGATTATGTTTTATTGTACATCATATTATATGAAATTATAGAATCAAAAGAATCATAGAATCATAGGGTTAGAAGGGATACTAATCCAATTCCCTGCCCAAGGCAGGAACTGTTATATCACCCCAGACAAATAATTATCCTATTTTTTCTTGGAAAAAAAAAATTCTGCAAACTTTAACATTGTTTGCTTTAAAATCTTAACTTCATAATTTAGAATTTAAGAATAAAATACGATTTAAATGATGAACTGATCTATAGTTTGCTATAGAATTATCGCTCCAGCAAATTGTTGCTATAGCATGAAAATATACAAGATTTGATTACATTCTTTAGTCAAATATCAAACAAATGAAAAAAAGCCATTTTCCAAGCATTTTATTTATTATAGGATCTAGCATAAAATCTTTATGAAGGATTACATCACTGTAACATTACACAGTAAGAGGTTCAAGCATGTTTTTTTTCTGTTGTAAGAAAGATAATGTAGATGATAATTTTATACAAAATGAAAAGTGGGAAATCATATAGTGTTTTTCATGGATAATTCAGGTGTTGTACAGAATACAACAATGAATTGTTACATTTTTTAATTAGCCTGAAGTATCTTCAAAATGCAGGAGACAGACAAATGGTTATCCAACATCTTCTTTAAAATTTCCAGTGTTGGAGCATTCATAACTTCTGGAGGCAAATTGTTCTACTGATTAATTGTGGACCTCAAGA
This sequence comes from Imantodes cenchoa, assembly GCA_027560375.1. NCBI lineage: Eukaryota > Metazoa > Chordata > Lepidosauria > Squamata > Dipsadidae > Imantodes > Imantodes cenchoa. The sequence goes on along the minus strand of JANHGD010003516.1, from coordinate 83,425 downwards.
TCCTGCTGATAACTGCCACTTGTTAGTTTCACTTTTCATTTCTATTTCTGCCAGTGATGAGAAATTCTGAGGAAAATGCTAAAAATGATTTGGCTTTCTTATTGGAGGGATTACATTAAGTTGTATGCTTAGCGACAGATATTAATATATCACAATTGTAGACAAATAGTTTTAATAGGTCTAACAACAAAAAATACACTAATTCGCATCAAATATCACAATGTTACTTAATAATAACGTTCTGTTCAAATATTATTTTATTGAAAGAATATCTGGTATCAAAATTTATAAGAATATAATAATAAAGGGGAAATGATAAAGCACTACAACAAAATAATACAAAGGAAAGAATATATGATATAATTATTTATGGTACATTATTAATTAACATTGAATGTGATTATTTTTACCAGTGAGATCTCTTATTTGTAGATAATTAGTGCAACAATTACTCAGAGATAAGTGCTAATAGTTCAGCATGGATAGGATTTTAACTGAAAGCTCCTATTCTGTTGTTATGTACTTGGAAGTCCCATTAAAAGTAGTTTTTATTCTGAGAAGCCATAGAGAAATTGTATTGGATTATACTATGGAAATGTATTGGACTGCACCACTAATTAAATGTCCGTTCCAGTATTCCAGATATCATTTTCAATTATGCAAATCACGTAACCAAGACATAGATTCAGTAAACCTTACAGCATTTTTGTCATGTCATACAGTTAGCTGCCAATGGTTATTATTTCAGAGTCTTGTATGCAGTAAACCTGTTACCTAATCTTTCTTTTTCAGACATTATTTTTCAGTTTGCAAATTATGTATTCAGTGAAAACATTTCCCCTTCTACCTGAATTTACATATGTTGTTCTGCTATCGCAGTGATGCTTGTTCTAATATCCCCTTACAATTCAATTATGTCTTTAAACAATTTCTCATTAGGTTTCTGGGAAAATAAAAATTCATTGGCCAAATCTGTGCCTATACTGATATGAATGCCAGCGTAGGAAAAGAAGTCTATTTTTTCTCTATTGAGCATGTATTAAGCACAAAAGCTCTTCCATCCAATTAAATGCATATGCTTTCCTCCCCATCATATTTTTTTTATTACTTTCATTTAAGTTTGTACTGAAACTATTCTTTTATGGGGCCACAAAACTGATGGAGGGGAGATTTTCAGGGTATGTATATATGCATGTGGTGTGTGTGTTTGTGTATGTATATGTTGGGTCAAAATTTGATGAAATTTTCAGAACATATGGTTTACATTTATTTATATGTGACTGAAGTTATTTTGCTATGATCATCTTCTCATCTCCATGTCTCTTTTCTCTCATATCCCTTCATTTCTAGAGACTTCCTGACCCACTGTTGATGAGAGGAAACCCCCCCCCCTCACTATTATGATTTTTAATGAACATCTTGCAAGAACTTTGAGAAAATATATTACAATTATATTCCAAGTGGATAGACTGAAATTACATGCACCCATGTAAATGCTTCCTTTTACTTTGAATATCCACTAGACAACTTTGTTTCTCAATCAGCAAAAATATATTGGCAAACTTTCAAAATCTGAGTGAGATTCATAGATCAGTAAACTGTCTTAAACTTTAAACATGCACACGAGTATAGAGTCTGGTTTAAAATTAAGATACAGGTGTAGTGCATTAGTTTTATTCCTTGCCTACTATTCATAATTGCTTCCAGATATTAGATTTCTTGTTTCTCTTGTCAGCTCCAGTCAGACCAACTGGAGTTGGATTTGATCTGGTGCTAAATATTTGACATTCTGCATGTATCCTGCTCCCTTCTCTCCTATCTTTTAATAATAATTTGTATTTTTAGTGTGTGTGTGTGTGTGTGTGTGTGTGAGAGAGAGAGAGAGAGAGAGAGAGAGAATAATATTCATATATTTTAGCATCATCTGTGTTGCTATAGATCTGTTATGCTATCTAACTAGCCTTTATATATTATATATTTCAAAAAAAGCCATGGAAAGGGCAATCTTTTGTTGTAAATTTGAGGCACTTCAGATGGCATAATTTTTAATTTTGTTACAAGATAAAGGAACAAAATATATTCTTATATCAAATGAAAAAAATGCCTCTTAAATGTTAAGTGCCCGTAGAATTAAATGTTTAATAGAATTTGACTTGATACATCACACTGCAGCAAAATCAGCTTGCTCATCCACTTAAAGTCCTATTATTATTAAAGAGAACAGATAATTCATGGCAGAGATTTTTCCTTAAAGAAAAAAAAAGATTTACCAGTTACTCATGCAGAACAAGCCAATTTCTGTGGGCTTAAAATGAAAACTATTTATCTTTTCTCTTCCGTCCAAATCATGTATTACAGATTGTGAGACACAAAAGGAAGAACCCTTTGATAAAACATTTGTAGAGTTTTCTCACAATAAAAAAAGGTTCTTGTATAGTAGTATGAAATGTAAGCAGAGATAAAAGTAAAAGTATTGAATCTTATAGCATGAAGAAATTATGCAGAATGACATCAGACTGGCAGAAAAAATACTTCTCTTATGCTAAATATAGTAAAATGATTTCTGAGCCAAGAAATGTTCAACAAAATGTAGATCTATCTTATTCTATACATTTATTCTTAAAATAATACTTTTTAATATCATCCTGTTATGATATATAGAGAAAATATATCATTTTCACAGAGAAAATCTTCTTTAAACATTTCTGAACATCCAAAATCTGTCTGCAATGAAATAGTAGCATGTGTGTGAATAAAAATATGTGTCTATCCATACTGTATGAATATGTTACATTAACTAAGTGGGTAAATATTTTTATTTTTAGCTATATAAATAGAGCCAGTACAAGAAAATGGCTATCCTAACAATTACCTATCCATAGTATTACTTCTGAAACTTTTTGTAACAATGCCACATATTTATACTTTTCTTCAACTTTTAATAATTTTGTTGAACTCTGCTCTCAAATAAAAAACATTTGAGCTTCTCATCCATCTTGCAATTTATTGCCAATCTTTGTACCTATCACCACAGAAAAGAATATCAATATTATTTCAAATTAAGGAATAATTCCCTCCTTATGGAACAGGAGTTGATTTAGATTTGTCTTGACAAAGACCTGCACTCTATCAAAGTTTCTTGATATTCCATTTCAAACTGACTCAGGATCTTTTGGACCTCTCACAATTTATGGCAAGTGCTGTCAAAAGTCATGAAATAACTTTATCTGAAGGATCACAAAAGGGCAGTATATGGAGGCAGCTACATTAGATTCCTAAAGACGAGTAATAGACTCTGATAAAATGTTGCTGGAGAATTTACCCCGATTTCATATCCTATTGCAGTGAAAATATGGAAGCCTCAGTTTCAGACTGTGTGTACTGTTTATAGTTACTTCAGAAACATTTTGGATTTGATGTAGCAGTTGATTCCGATTAGCAACAATCTCACTTTTACAAATTGAGAAAAGATTGATTTAAAAAAAGTTGGCCAAACTTCAGGTAGTGATCTTATTTCAGCTCAATTGCCAAGTCCACTATTAATTGGGGTGTGTATGTTCCTATTCTTGTATACTCATAAGGCTAGGAACAGAATCTGGCAACATACCACTGGCCTCTCTTATTCTGTAGTGGCCCACCCCATTAACTACCATGTTTCCCCATTCCTGACATATCCCAAAACTGTTTATCTCCCCCCTCATCAATACCTCACAAGTATTGTCCAAACATCCAAAGTGACGTACAATGTATGTCCCACAATGTTATTGTGGGACATACATTGAACATCACTTATGTGGGTCACCCACATAAGTGATCACTTATTGTGGGTTACCATATAGGTGACCTATAATACTCCTGCCACAAGATCACACCACCAAAACCTGTCAAACTACATTTTCATCCTAACTAAGCAAGTATTCTGGAAATATACTATAGGTGGCCTGCTAGGTGGAATTCTGTGCTTATTCAGCAAACATCTTCCTCATCAACATTCCACAGTTCCTCACTACACTCACAAACTACCAACCATCTACAGCCCTTCTTCATTATTTAACAACTTCTCGGGACCACCTCTTCATCACATTACAAGTATTCCCTCCATTTTTTTTCCCTGAAAGGGAGTACCCTCAACCCCTGTCTACCACACGTAAAGTGAGTCTCAGTAAATGCCTTAATTGATCTTACTTCATGACAGCTACAATTAGATGCAAAATATTTCCTCATCCCCTTCCAGCAAAGATTTAAAAACCTCTACTCCACTACCTTCCACCCACCAAAACTAAAAGCAATGGTATGCATGGAGCTAGACAAGAGGGTAGAAAAATAGTATTATGGCATCATTTGGCAAGTCCTGTCTCTTTTCTATGAGTCATAGTGTTTCATAAAATTTTGATGTGGAACTTTAGTGCAATACCATGATTCTGCTTTTGTCATTGTAATCAAAAGCAGAGAGATTTTGCAGATACTTTCTATTAATTATCAAAATGTTTTTATTACTGTTCCCTATCATATTCATACAAATAGCCCAGCAAATCCAAGAGTTTATCACCAGAGATAATGGTTAAATTATATTGCTATTATTTTAAAATATATACCGTATTTTTCGGAGTATAAGACACAACTTTTTCCTCCCTAAAAGAGATTGAAAATTTGGGTGCATCTTATACTTCGAATGTAGCTTTTTCGAAGCTTTTTTCCCAGCCCTAACGAGATGCTAAGGATCTTCCTGGCTTGCAGCATTTTTTTATTCCTAATCCCTCCAAAGTAGTTTTTTGCAGCCCTAAGTCTTTGCAGGCTTTTCATTCCTACACCCTCTGAAAAAGGTTTTTTCCAGCCCTAACCAGGGGATAAAATAACGTGCTGAAGCTGAACAGACTAAGGATGCTAGCCAGATGAATAGATTAGATTTTCCCCACTATTTTCCTCCCCCAAAACTAGGGTGCATCTTATACTCTGATGGGTCTTATACTCTGAAAAATATGGTATATGTATTTGGTTTCGCTCAGTTTTTGTTGAGTTTTGATATACACTTTAACTGTGTTTAAACAAAGATTTAAAAATAGTTATTTTAAACCCTCTAATAACCTTCCCCCTCCTACACATTAAAGAGATTTAATAAAGTAGATTACAAATTTTGAAACTCTGAGTCACACAGAGAAAGTTATACCCTAATTTTTATAGTGATAGGACAATGGTGCCACTTACCCACAAGAGCAAAGCTATTGCCAGTTGAATTAGAGTTATACTAATTCAGTTGTGTCCTTCAGGGATAGAAGAAAAATAAATCCTTCAGTTCTGCAGTGAGCACAACAAGCAATCCATGGCATTATCTGTGACAAGTAGTTGCTAGGAATGATCCCATTTATCAAAGGAACTACTTGCAGGAAAATTGAGTAAAGTTGTTGCTCCAGGGTGAGTGACTAATGGCTTAGTTTTGTGCTTAAACAAAACAGATAAATAAATAAAGGCATCCAATCCCAAATAAAAATAATGATACATTTTGTTCGGTACCAAAGAAAACAGAAACTTCAAATGCAAGTAGTCCTCGACTTATGATCACAAATCAGCTCAAAATTTCCATTGCTAAGCAAGACAGTTGTTAAATGCCCCAGTTTATGACCTTTCTTGACACAGTTGTTAAGTTAATAACATGGTTAAGTAAATCTGACTTCCCCATTGACTTTGCTTATCAGGAGGTCACAAAAGGTGGTCACATTACTCCACAACACTGCAACTGTCATAAATATGAGTCAGTTGTCAATGGTCTGTATTTTGATCATGTGACCATCGGGATGCTGCAATGGTCATAAGTGTAAAAAATGGTCATAAGTCACTTTTTTTAATGCCATTGGGCTTAGATAGCTTAGAGTTACATCGTCATCTATCTGACCTAAACATAGTTCATAAAATCATCTGCCACAATGTCCTACCTGTCAATGAATACTTCAGCTTGCACCACAACAATACACGAGCACATAACAGATTCAAACTCAATGTAAACCGCTTGAAACTCGACTGCAGAAAATACAACTTCAGCAACAGCAACCTAGAATGCACTACCTGATTGTGGTTTCTTCCCAAACCCCAAAACCTTTAACCTTAGAGTGTCTACAGTCAACCTCACCCCATTCCTAAGAGGTCTGTAAGGGGCATGCATAAGCACACCATTGTGCCTACTGTCCCTATCTTACTGTCCTATTCTCCAAATTTCCTGTACCTACTTTGCTTTTGTTTATGTTCATACCAATACCTGCTATCTTGTACATGTTTTGACAAAATAAATAAAT
>JANHGD010003515.1:61018-71390 GCA_027560375.1 Imantodes cenchoa | reverse complement strand
ACTGGGGGAAGGCAAAAATGCCCCCATTTTTGTGAAAAAAACGGGCAAAAAATGGCCCATTTTTCACAAAAATGGGGGCATTTTTGTCATTCCCCAGCACCCAGGAGTTCTGCAGGCATCCCAGACCCTTTGCCTACCCCATTTTTGCGGAAAAAAATGGGCAAAAAACATTAAATTTTTCGCAAAAATTGGTATGTTTTTGCCTTCTAATTACTCCATCTAGCATGACTGGAGGAGGAATTCTGGGAGTTGAAGTCCACTAGTCTTAATGCTGTCAAGTCTGAAGAGCCTTCGGTTAGGGGCTAGAGGTGCAAGGGTCTTCAAACTTGGCAAGTTTAAGAGTTGTGGACTTGAACTCCCATTCCTGAGCTAGCATGATTGGAGGAGGAATTCTGGAAGTTGAAGTCCACAAGTCTTAAAGCTGTCAAGTTTAAAGTTTGTAAAAAGTGTACATGTTTGTAAAAAGTATTCTGCTACACTGGTATTTTATTACATAATATATTACTCCACCATTTGGTTCAGAATACTTTTTTCCTTGTTTTCCACCTCTAAACTCTAGGTGTGTCTTATACTCCGGTGCATCTTATACTTCTTAAAATACGGTATATTTGAGAGAGGGAGTTGAAATAGGGTGTAGAGTTTTGTTAGAAGGGACAAAGTATATGCAAACTGGGCAGTCTTGATTGGATACCATTGTTGGCTAGATTAAGTCTGCAGGCTGGCATTCACTACACAGTGTGGAGACTGTATTTTTCATTGGAAAAAATACATTATTTCCTTATTTTTCACTTTAAGTATGAGATGGCAAACTTCAATCTACCTTTCCCAAATACCTTATTTGTCTCATTAGCCAGTGGATTTTAATGATTATTCATTCTGCACTCCATTTCTGAGACCATATAATAAAAAGGATTTCTACGTCCACTTTCTTTTGTGTCATATTTGTGCTTGGGAAAACTATTTGGATCCTCGCTGTTTGCCTCAATATGCCATACAGGACTTTGCTTCAAGTATAAGTGACAAGAACTCCAAGGCTAAAGTAGTAAGCAGTGTTTTGTTTATGTGTTGAATATATTCATTTTGTTATAGAAGCAGTTAAGTTGCATTGAATACTGTTTCTGGCATCTAAACGGCTTGGCATCTGGCATTTTTTCCAGTCTTTTCCCACTCTTCATCTAAAACTGTAAACCATAGGCAAACATGATTTGAACAGATGCAGCATTTCCCATCATGATTTTGTTCCTCTGGTATTTTAACGTTTTGCTTGGTACTGAATTTTTGAATGCTGTTTATGAACCTTCATTGACGCAATAAAGATACTGCTTAATATAGAATTCTACTTTTTTTTGTAAAGTTTATGTAATCCACCAGGGGGCACATTGTATTTACAATATATATGTATCAGGCTTTAGAGGAGACTTTTGTCTCTTTGACAGGTTGGATATACAGTGCTGCGATCAAGCTGGGCAACATTAAACATTCCGCCGTCCCACAGATCTTGGTGAAAGTAATGGGATTTGAAATGCTTTTCTATTAGCTGTACTGTGCCTATTCTATTTTTGAGTTTCATATTTAGAGAAACTCCCTTTATATATGCTTACATACATAGCCAGCATGCTGTTTCCTTTTGGGATAAGGAACATTATGCAAATTACAAAAAAGGAATATTAAATAGTGAGCCGTAGGAATGTAGGTATGAGTTAAAGAAAGGAAATACAGCTAAATCTATTTTATGCCGCTATTCTTGGTCTGTTGTGTGGATGTTTGGGTGGTTCAGGGTGAGGAATTTGTGGCGGGTAGGGCGTGTTTTTGGGATTGTTATGTGTGTTGGGTCTGGTCTTTAGGCATTACGTAAATTTCATTGTATGAGTATACTGTGTATATATATGTACAATGACAATAATAAAGTTTTATTATTATTCACTATATTGCTCCATTCCTTTCTATCTTTGCAAATCCTCCTTGCTTGCATCATGATTATACACCACTTAATATATTACCTCTTATTCTTTAAAGTTCCCTAAACCTTTTTAGCATCTTGTCAATTCTAATTAACCATGGTCTTCCTGGTTTACCTTACCCATTCATTCTTCCTATATTTGTTTTGCAGTTCAAACCTCATTTTATTCTTTCTGTGTGACAAATCAACATTTATTGTGTGCTGAGCATTTAATTTGACATTTAAGCCACATTGATTCAAAATCCATAGACCCTTGACTATATTGCTCTTTGTTTGACTGGACATACTTCTTAAGTATCAGTTTCTCATTGCATCCAACTTTGTGTGGTTTTTCTTCAAACCTGGCTCTCATTTCCAAAACAAAGTGCACAGAGGCATGCTTGTCTACATATTCATTCATTAATTCATTAATTTCTCACATTATGATTATTTTTCTATCCACATTTGCATACCTTAGCATTTATCAATCCATTTCCTCATCTTTAATAAATGTTCTGCCAAGGAATAAAACTTCATTTATTTATACTGATTATTAGCCTTTATATATACCTTGCAATTGTTAACTTCATTTTCCCTGTCAAACGCAGCCACATTGCTCTTCGTTACATCTATTTTCAGATTCAGAATCCACATTGCACAGTACTGTGTCTAACCTTCACTTGAAAAGTACACACACATTTATGTGTCTATCCAACCACTTTTAATGTCACTACAAACACTCTTTATATATCCATTAAACCAGGTTTTACAAATTGTGAGGTTTATAGGTAGTCCTCTAGTTATGGAGACTGCTCATCACAGTCATAACTTGTGACAGTTGTATTTTATGACCTTTTTTGTAGTGGCTGTTAAGCAAATGCTGCAGTCATAAAGCAACTGCTGTGGTTCTTAAGTGCACACTGTGAATGTAAAATGAACCATTGGTTCACTATGGGTGAGGCTTTGCTGAAAACCAGGAAGTAAATGCCATTTTTTTTGCACAACTGTTGTAAATGTGTCTGTGGGATGTTCCTAAATAGGTCACCAGAATGTTGGAAATATAAACAGACACAGGGGGAACATACTACCATATTTGGGCAAAGATTTAAAAAAAGTGGCTAAAGGAAATGGTAAAACAACAAATAGACCTAAAGCCAGAGCTATTTCTATTAGGCATACTAACAGGGAATTATAATTTTAAAAAACCCTCAGTATTTAATGCTACATGTAATAATAGCAGCTAGAATTACCTATGCACAAAATTGGAAAAATGGAAATGTACCCACTAAGACAGTGATGGTGAACCTTTTTTTGCTTGGGTGCCAAAATGGCACACATGTGTGCCCACACCCAAATGCAATGTCCTCCCCCCGCACATGCGTGCACAACCCCACCGCACTGCCCTCCCCCTGTGCATGCGCACAGACCTCACTGAAGCCTCCGGACTTCCGGTAGGCCCGTTGGGCCATTTTCTGCCCTCCCCAGCCTTCAGGAAAGCCTCCTGAAGCCTGGGGAAGGTGAAAAACAGCCCAATGGGCCCACTGGAAGTTTTCTTTATTTATCTCAAACAAGCATTAAAGATACCTTACTGAAATCACTGTAGTTCTTGTTTCTTTGGTCTTGCCCAGCTGTGTGATGCTTCATAAGAAACTTCATTCAACAGGGAATTCCTGAACATTTGTTAAGGAGCCTATACAGCAGAAATGAAATAATGAAATCCTGTTTGGCCATGTTGTAAACATAAACCTGTAACTAAGGTCAAAAAATTGTAGTGGTTAATGCTATTAATTGCATAGTTCCCAGTTCTGAACTGTGAGACTTCACATCAGGAAGTATAAATCTCGGGTTTCAGAACCTGAGCCCTGCCTTCAGGAACTAAAATTAACTCCAGAAGATTCAATAACCTGATAACTCAGGGGTGTCAAACCCAAGGCTCGTGGGCCAGATGCGGCCCATGGGGTGCTTAAATCTTGCCCCCAGGACTACTCTGGAAACAGCAAAGGATCGGTCCACAGCAACGATCCCTGTAACTTCCGAAAACGGCGTGTGGCAATTGGAAACTGCTGCATGCCGTTCCCTAATCATGTGCGCAGGCACGCAGGCGCACAGCCTCTGCAATTAGAAAATGGCGTGCGCGCCGTTCCATTCTTACCTGTGCGGTCACACAGCTTAGAGGGAACAGTGGTCCACAGTGCCTCTGACAGTGAAAACAGAGCTCAGGAGGGCCTCAGGCAGCCCTCCTGAGCTCCATTTTCACTGGCAGAGGATTACAGGAAACTGTCACAGCCGAAAACAGAGCTTGGGAGCTTATTTTCACTGGCAGAGTGCTTGGGCCGCTACAGGAACCCCCAACACAAGTGACGTCAAGCTAGCCACGCCCACCCTGGCCCCCCAAGGTCAAACACAACCCTAATGCGGCCCTCAATGAAATAGAGTTTGATACCCTGTGATAACTGATAAATGAGATGCTATTTTTGAAAATGGGGAAGAAAACAAAAATCTTCTAAATAAGATATATTTAGAAATCAAATCAGTCTTCCTCTGATTTGAATTGATGTTGCCTTCTTTGTATTCTTTTGTAATGAGGTGCTGTTTTAAAATGGGGGTATGTTTTATTTTGTACATTTTCTGTGTCAACTGCCAAACATTTGAATTGTGGCAGCATAGGAATATGTTTAATAAATAGAAAAAATATACACATAATCTGCCTGCAAATACAGAAATCAAGCACTCTGGTGTTTCCAGCCAACCAACCCACACAGCAGTGAGATTCAAATAAATAAATCAAATTTACCAGTAGAAACTGCCAATTTTACTCCTAGGTTTTAAATCGTCTTTCCCTCTTGTCCTTGTAAGACTTTTCCTAGCCTTGAAATGGAAACTTCTCAGGGTCCCCAACCTTTTGGACCTCAGAGACCACCAAGATCATATTTTTAAATCCCGTGAACCATTATGTTAAGTCCTGCAGACCACTAATATGATTTTTTTAAAGATACATTTGTAAAATAATCATCAGAGAACTTCCATTTTATTAATATGAAATGCACCTATTTAACAAAAAATCATAAATCATAAATGCTTATCTAATCATAACAAAATCTTTAAAGGTTGTTTAATTGTGACAAAATTATTACAGGTAGTGTAATTATTACAAAATAATTGAAGCTTATTTGACAGTGGCTTGCTGATGTTGTTGGGAAAGTCAGTCCCATATTCCAGAGTTGTAGCTGGTAGTCCCTTCCCTCTCCCCCCCCCTTTCCTTTCCTTTCCTTTCCTTTCCTTTCCTTTCCTTTCCTTTCCTTTCCTTTTCTCTTCTTCCTTTCTTCTTCCTGGACTGGATTAATTGCTCTCAGCCATATCTGGCCCAGGGGCCAAGATTTCTCCACAAACCACCAAAATTTTCTCACGGACCACCAGTGGTCCACAGACCACAGGTTGGTGACCTGTGGTTTATACAACAACTATCTCAATGCTGGTTCTATTTGCCATCTTTACCTTAACACCATCTCTGATATGTTTGCATTTGGGGAAACCATCCTATAGTATTCTATCATATTTAACATTCCATTCATTACATTTTTTACAGATAGACACAGTGCTGTGTCTCCAGATTTTGAGCCCCAGTGCAGTACTCATAGACAACATGTGCTTAGCATCATCTGCCAGAATCCTTGTCCCACCTTATTTATTTATTAGATTCTTTTAATTATTAAAAAGGAAGCCAGTATGTGCAAAGTGAAGCACCAGCTTGAAATGTAATCTTTATTTACAAGGATGTCTCTGGGCTCCACATAAACTCATTATTTGTAATTAACTATATACTGTGTTCTGTGCTTTATTTGGAATAGTTCCCTGTAGAAAAATTTGCTTTCATTTTTTTTCCTATCAATTTTCATTTCATTCGATGAAAAGGAATTTGCTTTCAAACTTCTTTCAGAGGAGAAGATAATTTTGATGAAATGTTGTGGATGGAAAGTGATATTTGGACATTGATTTAGTAAAAGGTTGCCAACAGTGTGTTTGTGTGAGAGAATGTTCTCCCTACATCTTCCTGGATTCCTGTAAATCTTAAGGGCTTTTCAGATGATGAAATGCAGGCAGGAAGGGGTGGGGGGCATCAGTGTAGTGGAAAGATTAATAACTGACAAAAACAGCAATAGCATTTGCTGCCTCACAACAATTCTCTGGGCTCAGAAATATTACCAAGACAATTCTGAAAGCAAGCACCCTGAGAATCAGGCATAAAAATCAGGTTTCTTTTATTGGCCATGAAAATTTTTGAAAAATTATTAAGCAGATTTCAGCACTGTTGAAAATGTGCTTCATATCCAAAAATAAAACTATTTGTTAAGATGATAGAGAATACTTGGAAAGGGTGTTTGAGAGCAATCTCACCAATTTGTTTTCTGTTGTTTTGTGACTATCTAAACCAGGGGTGTCAAATGCATCATCACATTGTCATGTGACATTCATGACTTCCCCCCCTTCACTAAAATGGGGGTGGGGGTGGCCAGCGTGTAACATATCTGGCCCGCAGGCCAGGAGTTTGACACCCCTGGTCTAGGCCTGTCATGGCAGACATTTAGTGAGCCTGTCACAACACACGCTCAAAATTCTGAGGGTGCTCAAAGGGAAAGTATGTTGAAGATCCTGACAGTTAAAGAATTATATAACGGGCGGGTCTAGGAAGAGACCCTTCTTTGCAGTTGCCCCTGCTGTTGCCCTGCCCTTTGGAACATTCTGCCCCCAGAGGTGGAGTGGACCCCCAACTCTCCTTTTGGAAAGGTTTGAAAACATGGCACTGTTGTCTTGCTTGAGGCTCACTGAGGAGCATGCAACCATGGGGCTGGTTAGCAATCTGAAGGATCCCCCATTTTAATGTTAAATTTTGATTATTTTTGTCACTTTTTAGAATTTATATACAGTTTTTGTGTTTTAACAGTTTACTTGTACATCACTCAGAGACCCTCTGAAGGAGGATGGATGGATGGATGGATGGATGGATGGATGGATGGATGGATGGAAAGAAAGAAAGAAAGAAAGAAAGAAAGAAAGAAAGAAAGAAAGAAAGAAAGAAAGAAAGAAAAACTGAGGATCCCTGTTGTGGTTGGATTTTCATTTCAACTCTTAGCTTTCTTTCCATATTGCTCAAAAAGAACAGATTCTTTTAATGTCAGTTTCCCAAACCTTGTTTTCATTCCTTTTGTTTTTTATACCTAGACTAGGTTGCATCAGGTTTAGCTGAGTACCCAGTGATGTGTCTTTGCTAACATTGGCTTTCTGCATTGGTATCTCGGAGGTTTTTTAAAATTTGGTTTGCTCTAGAAACTAGGTGTTGCAATTTTAGACCTCTGAATATTAAAACAGTCCTTTAGCAGTCATTTTCCAGATCTCTCAATTAATAAAAATGTGGCTTCACTAACCATTCTGGGCATTGTTTCAGGGCATTTATGAGGTAGAGCGCTATAATTTGTCAACCTCTAAAATATTGAAGCGTATTAGTTTAGTTTCTGGCCCATTAAGTTTCTTTTGACTTTATTTAACAGCTGTAAATAAAATGTTCAGAAATTCATGATGCATCTTTTCAAAATCTCTTGTGCTTCTGACCATTTTTTATTCTTTTTAAGAAATCGTTTTTAAAATTTTGGAGGTCAGATCCTCCCTCAAGTGGCATTAGTGTTGCCAGCCCATTTTAAAACAGTATCTTCTCTCCTCTCCCCACCCTGCCCTACTTTTTTTCCTACAACTTTATATCAGAATTTGCAAATAGTGATATGTTAATCTATATCAGGGGTATCAAACTGGCGGCATCACATTATCGTCACGTGACATATCGCGACTTTTTCGCCCTTCACTAAATCAGAGATGGGCATGGCCAGCACATGTGTGATGCATTCAGCCTGCAGGCCGCTAGTTTGACACCCCTGATCTATATTATTGGAGAGCTACATTGTACTGCTGCACTTCTGGATCAGCTTCTACCAATTTGATGCCTTATATTTATATTAGACTTCAGTTTTCATAATACTGCAAGCAAGCATGGCAGTGTTGGAAGGCATGAGATGCCAATGGCTGACCTTAATACAGAACAATGTTCACTGTAGAATTTGCTCTTTAAAGTAACTTTCCTACCTTAAGCACAATTTGCTTAATGGTTGTTGACAAATATTTTGGGAAACAGAATTCTGCTCTATGCATTTCAATAATTTCAGTTTGGCTGAAGTGTCAAATATTTGTTCGGATTGCAATGATGTTCAGCTTCTCAGAACCTAGACATGTCAAAGTTGACAAGGGCACTGCCCTGATTGATACCCGTCTCACCTCTGATTGGAACCAGAAGGAGAGTATTAGCAGATGTCAAAGGACTGGGAAGTTTTTGTGGAAAAAACTTCCACCATGGGAACGTTTTATTTTATTCAAAAGATATTTATTTATAATTGGTTGAGATTTCAGTTTATAATGAGTAAAAAAATAGCTTTGTATATTTCCATGATGTATACTACTTCCTTATTCTAGAGGATTAAAATTAGGACCTTGCTGTAAATTGTTGGCAAACTCTTGAAAACTGTGGCTCTGGTGTCAGCTTCCTAACATCTAAATCATTGGGGGATTCATTGCAATATGTCAGCATCTTTTTAAGTAATATGCCATTTCTATCTATATCGCTGTAAATTCTACTTCGTGATTTTTAACCATTTTGTTATCTTATGGAAGGCTCAACTATAGACAGAATTCTTTCATGTAAAGTATAAACAACTCATAAGTAATTTATATTTTATGTTCATTTCATATGTAGCATTAAAATTGTGAAGGGTTGTGTGATAAGCTTTCTGCTGAGATTTAAAATGCTTGTTGATTTTGAAATAAATCCTCCTTTATTCAGTAGAGCCTATTCTCAGATGTTTACTTGGAAATAGGCAATAGTGAACTCAGTGGTACTTATTTCTGAGTAGATATACATTTCTTTATTTCCATAGTGGTAAAAATGGTGATCATAGTGTCTATAGTGAGTACAGTCAGAAGGGCAGTAGTTCCTTCTGTTTAATTGTTTGCAAAACAAACTATGGTAATAATTGAGCTTGTATACTGCTTTTTCACAGATTTGAGTTTTGTGTGGGTGTGTAATCTCAAAACTACATTTCATCAGAACAGATCATGATCAAATTTGTTTCAGATCATGAATTGCTGTCAAATCATAATTTAAATAAAACAGAATTTCCTGAAATTGCACATAACGGACTATCCTTTCCTGAAGTCTGTGTCTTATTCAAACTGCAATATTTCATGGTTTCCCTTGCATCTGAAAAGAACCATCCGTGATGGTTTGAAAAATCAAAAAGCCAAGGCAAGTTTTTGCATGGATATGTTGTTGAACAATGAAGAAAGATATAAAATTCTGTAATTGTATTTTCTTCAATAAGGGGTTAATGGATTTATATGTGTGTGTGTGTATTTTGTTTCTAGATAGCCCATCTCGCTCATGGTTGCACAGTTGAGAGAGGACTAAAAAAATAATACACTCAAGTAAAACTAGATTCTAGAGAAAATTAAAAGTAGCCCCAAACCAATCCTGTTGTATGTCTCTGCAGTTGCTTGGACAAGTAAATAAGACACATTGAAATTATAGCTTATAATTGGGTTTAAAGCAGAAGTGGGTTCGGACCGGTTCTATAGAACCGGTAGTAACTTGGCTGCCTGGATTGCTGGAACTGGCAGTGACCCAGGCCTGCCATGCCCCTGAGCCGGTTCTCTTATGGCACCGCCATTTTGTTTTTTGATTCTGCGCATGCACAGAAGCTTTTTTAATAGTACTGTGCATGTGCAGAGGGACATTTCCGGGAAGTGACACGCACACAAACGTGCACTTCCATCGCGATGTGAACCGGTGGGGAAGGTAAGTAGAACCCACCCCTGGTTTAAAGCATGCAATCAATTCTAAATTGCTAATGGCCTTTTTCATTGGGTAGCAGAACAGCAGTAAAACTAACATGATGTATTTTATTTTATTTACATATTTAATGTCAGGATTCTTTAGATCAGTTTCTTAAAAAACTGGAAGAAGAGAAGAAAGGTCTCCAGAACCAGCTGAAGGAGTATGAACTTAGACTGGATCAAGAGGCAAAGGTCTGTAATTACCAAAGTTCTCCTAAAATATATCCATCTTAAGGTGCTTCATAGTCACCTATTATATTGATGAAAATAATTCAGTCACTGATTGTATCATATATATACCTATATATACATATGCATCCTGGACTATGCCTATTCTCTAATTTTCTGTTTTATTCACTTATTTCTTCTTTTGGAACTTAGGCTTACCATAAAGCCAATGATGAACGCCGTGCATACTTAGCAATGATCTCACAAGTAAGTCTAAAAATCTCTGTAGAATTATAAGAAAATATTTTGTCCTAAACCAATCATTATTCTTTT
>JANHGD010003515.1:47389-60918 GCA_027560375.1 Imantodes cenchoa | reverse complement strand
CTGGACCGGGACAGGTGACATCACCAGCAGGCCACTACCGGTGCGGGCGCACTGGACCGCACTGGTAGGAACCCACCTGGGTATAGGGTCTTCTGCTTGGGTGGGGGCACTTGGACTAGAAGACCTACCAGGTCCCTTCCAACTCTTGTTATTCTGTTAATGTTGACTTTCTGCACTTATTTGCCAATAGTAACAGTAGATATAGGAATAAAGACAGAGAGGCAGCTTTACTCATCATGTCTGTATGTAATATTTGTCCTGTTCTATTTTAAGCTGATTCACCTCTTGGCCAGAAAATTCTGCAAAGCTGAGTCAGCTAGAATGCTGGAGGGAAATGTTAATCAGTCTTGCCATTTTCTTTCTGCCCTTATAAACTTAAAGATTGGATATATGATGTTACTGATGCTTAACTCTTAACTAAACTGTGTGTTGTATTAAAGTGTATGACTTGTACACTCATAAATTTCATTGCTCATTATTCTTCTGACCCTGGTTCTTCCTTTCCCAAGTCTATTAAAATTAGTGGAAGCATTACATCTGTATAAGAGCACTATGTTCTGGAAGATAAACTATTTAATGAACCTATAAATTGTTGGGGGTTTACTTGTCAGATTACAAATAAGAATAAATTCACCTATCTTATCTATCACCAATCCATGGTATTTACATATATGTTCATTCATAAGTCACTTTGGATTTAACTTCCTTTTTTTAAAAAAATGTACAAATTCAATGTTTGGGGCCTATCTTTAAAGTATCCAAAATGGGATTATGAATATTATTTTCTTGTTTCATCTTTCCACTGTGCTTTGCAAAAGTCCTCTTGGTGGCACTTGCACTATTTTTCCACCTAATAGGACTAAAATTGCTTTACACACAGATGCAAATACATTCTAAGATATCATATGACAAGGCATTATTAGGCTACAGTAGCCCAAAATCAGGAGACATCTGATAATAGCTTTTCAGACTAGCATATTTTATTAAAATATATACAATCTATAAATATATTTAATGTTTTTAAAAGAGAAGAGTGGTTGAAAGTGAGAACAATAATTAAATTCCATTTTAAAGAATAATCTCCAGTTGAATCTAAAAGTTTATAAAGACCCAGTAGGGCTTCCTTTATAAAAATAGGATGCATGATACACTAGAAAAAAACTAAATTCTGTGACAATAATTTGATTTTTTTTCAGCTTACAAAATAAATAACAAAAAGGCATAGCAAAATTACAAAAAAAAATTACTGTAATTTTAGTAGAACACCTTTTCTACTTAAAATGTTCTCTCTCCTAGAACCATATGCACAATTTCTTAAAGGGAACAGCATTGGTCTCCAGAACTACAGTTCCTAGTAGCTTTCACCATTGCTCATTTTTGCTGGAACTGTCAAATTGAAGCTTAGTAACATTTGAAAGGCCACAGAGGTCATTTTTCTAAGCTTCAGTATTCATGAATGTCTTTCTTGGCATGCAGTATTTAAAATACCAAAGGGATATTTTTTATTAGTATTTTTACCTCACATTGGAAATGTTAGCCTTCTAGGTGACAAGGACATAAACCCTTTAAGGCTTAAAATATTTAAACCTAGCAGTTTGAAATATTTCTGAAGTCATGAATTGCTATTGATCAGCTTGGGATAGTAATGTTATTTTAATTAATATTAAAAAACAAGTGTTTATACTGAAAGGTAGAGTCAACATTGACATGTCATCATCACCTGCATTCTCCAACTGGTTCTGTCAGTGAGGCTTTGTTTGAGTGGGAGGGAGGAAAGGTTAATCAAATGTTTATGTTAAGGAAAGTTTATGAAACTGGGCATACACAACGGAATGAGCGGTTGCAGCTTGATACTATATAGAGTCAATAATAGATGTCTTCAAAGTGCTCAAAAATAATTTACTTGAATAAAGTAACAACGTTCAAAATAAGTTCATATTGTAGTTAACATGAAGAATCCTCTTCAGCCTATCTTTGTCTTGAATAGCTAACAAAGATTACAGCCATCATTTACAAATAGGAAGTTAAAGCACTTAGCTATAATTTCTAGTAGATAACGTTCTCAGCAGTTCAGTAAATAATGCATCAGAAGAACCTTGAACTTCTTAGCGTAGTGTCTTCAATTAAGACAAACACTAGCTGAATGCTGTAGTAGAATCAGGAGCATAAATAGAAGCAATCAGGCAATCCATTCAATCAAGCAATCAGCAATCTTCTTCAATCTTCTTCTTACTCAAGCTAGCCTGTTCTCCTTTTATAACCATTAACAAGCTTACAATGTCTACAATACATTTAAAGCAGCAATACCACATAAACATAGATTAGTGGTTTATACATACATTAGTAAACCCAATCAGTTTGAACAAGGTTCTAACAGTTTGTTGGTTTTACTAGACTTACATATCATTCCAGTCACTATTGATTCTTCAGTAGCATTAGGAATATAATGGTAGTATTTGAGCAATAATTTTTAATTGTGAAAAGCTGGATTTGAAAAATATTCAGGTTTGTGTATACTTTTTTTCTTGTATTGTTCTCAATGCTTATTAAATGTACACATAAATGAAAATAGAAAAATATATTGGGAGTTTCTAAAGATTAGCAAATGTATTATTATATTTATTCTTATGAATCATAGCCTATTTCAATAGATGCACAAGTCTAGTTTTCAAAAATATTTATGTACGCAACTGCTATAGAAGGAAAATTGAATGAAGAGGCAAAATTACCTCAGTGACTAAATAAAGCAGTGGTTAGTTATAACTATCACATTCATGTGTTATGTAATTGTATTACTTAATTTATTTATTATGCTTTTATAGGATAATTTTTCCAGAGAATTCCTCAGTAATGGGGATCAGACCCTCTATTAACAATACCAGAGACTACTGAGGCTACCTAAAAAGGATTGTATATGCAACCTCTTCATATAGACTTTTGCAAATTATAATATACTTACGATTGGTTCACTAAAATTAGTAATTGATTGCAATAACACATTTGATTGAATATAGCATAAATACCATGTATTCAGTAAAGTCAGAATGATGAGGTAACATGGCAATAATACAAAGAGTACTACTTGAGTTTGACTAAGGCCATGTACTTTCAACAAAATTGTTATTGATCGATTACTTTATCTCCCAGGGATCTTGTTTATCGGTGTTGTTTTTGTCTGTTACGAGTCCTAATCTATGTTCCTAGTGTTGAACTGAGCTGACAGTAATTTTCTCTGGAAAAATGAATACAGGAGCAAGATGACTTTCTTGTCTTGACTAACAGCATACTTTATATTCCATATGCTATTTCAAACATAACTAATTCTGAGCAGTTTATAGCCCTTTAATAAGATGAAAGCTGTATCAGCATAAATACTTGTACTTAAGAGATTCACCCACCGTAGGAATGACAAATAGAACCACTCTTACTCTATAAAGTTTTACTGAAAAAGCCAAAAGAAGTGGAATCTATCTGGTGTCAGGGACAATGCTGTGCTACAAGGGTGGCTCAGTGAATCAAAGTACCTGAGCCCAAGATCCTTACAAATGGCACTTCCTAAAGATCAGGTTCTGGAGATACCTCTTTCTTCCAAATCTTGATAGATGGGCAATGATTTTGGGGAATAGATGATCCATAGATAACTAGATCCTGAACTGGAGAAGATTCATAACATGTTAACCCTAATTATTGTAACACCATGATGTCATTTGTTGTTGCTTAATACAAGCCTTCCAAATTAACTGACTTTTACGATGTATGAATTTTTTCAAAGGCAGGTAAGTTCAGGAAACAAGTGCCACTGGACTTTAAAAGATCTTTAGAAAAGATTTTGTAATGGTAGTTGGGTACTCTAAAAGAAAACCTGTTAAAACTATTATACAACTCAATTTAATTTTTCATGCTTCCTTCCTATCGCTTGCCTGAGGTTCTTATTTGCAATGATCCTGTAGCTCTCATATTTACAATACCATCTACACATTACTCTCAGTGTGGGTTGTAGATATTGATTATAGTATTCTTAATTGTATTAACAAGGTGCAGTATATAATCCTTTCAACCAATATTCTTAAGTTTCTCCTTCTTATTGGAAATATCTGCTCTCTACTAATACAACTGAAGTGAAATTAATATCTGAAGTCCAACACACAATTTTGTTTTCTGCCAGATTCCTTCAATACCAAGCTGATGTGTGGGTGTAATTTAATCACATTTTCAAACCCTTTCTATAGCTAGAATTGTTCAGTGTGCCAATCCGAGTAGTCTAGAGATAGGTTTAAAGTTTTCTGTTCTATGACAAAACAAATAAATAACAGTTTCTAAGTTTTTCTTGTAATTGGAATGTCTTCTTATTGTTCAAAATTATAGACCTATAGGCTAATAATATTTTTCCTCATGAATCAGGAAGCCGCTGAGTAATACAATGTTCTTGCACACGTGTGTGTTTGTGTATTAATCTCTATGTATGCTTTTGTGTAATAAAGAAGATATACTTTGTCTTCTATTGTCTCAAAGAAACTGTTCTTTAAATAGTGTTAAAAGAAAATAAAGATACTGTATTTTACCTCTATTACACAACTGCTATTCTTTTCATCATGTACAAGTATAGGAAGAAGGGTGCAATTAGCCATGAATCCATGTATTTAAACCAGCAGGCAAATGGTTCACTCTGTATAATTATCTCTTGTCTTATAGAATGAGGTGCATTTGCTGAAAAACATTTCCATTTGTAAAACTAGCTCTTAGTGCATTTGGATTTTGTAATAAATGTATGTACATTGCAGAGTGAAAAGAAAGAAAAGGGGAGAAATCAATTACTGTATCTGGTCTATGGACATCTTCTCTTTTTAAATTCTGCATTCAGTAAACTGAATGTAACTATCACTGAAAGCATTTAGTTTAATCTGTGAACATTCCAAAGCCTGAGCATTGGAAACTGGATTAATAGCTGATTGCTATTGAGATCTAAATAGGTTCCTTTTAATTTCTTTTCTTTCTATGTCTGTGTGTTCTATGTTAAAAGGAAATAGTTCTGCTCTCTATCTTCAATAGAAGTAGAAGGTGCTCTACTTCTATTGAAGATGTTTCTATTGCTGAGCTTGCTTAGATGGTCTATAGCAGTTATTCCTCCTTTGTTCTTAAACAAATCTTTCAACAGTATCCTTTCAACAGATTCCAGAATGTGCAATGATGTTTTTTATTTATGTAGAGTGCAGTATACTCACTCCCTTTTATTGGGTCTATTCGTTTTGAATACATTGTAACTTGCGCCAATCATTGGTGTCATCTCATCAAGTTTCAGTAATGTCTATGACATCAAATTTGTTTTCTTAAGTTAGGATTGCTAGTTCTCTAGTATTTCCTAAACTTTGTTCATTGGTATATAAATTTCTGAGGCTTTGAGTGCCAGTCTGTTATATTGTCCTCTAAACAGAACTGATCTTCATCTAGTGCTTATCTCTTTGTGTTCTTATTTTTTTCGCCCTGATCTTGGCTGTGTTTCAGTTTGCGCTTTACTCCTGACAAACACTTTCTTTATTTTAATAAGATGTATCCCAACTCTTCCCAGTAGTCTTTCATGAAAGTAGCATAGACCATTGTATAGAATTCAAACCCATATTGGCAACTTAAGTTGTTATCTCCTCTTACTCTATGGCCTTCAGTAGAAGATTCTACTTCCAGGTTAATAATTGGAGCATATCTTAGCTAGTCCTTAGTAATATCCTGCAATCATTATAAAACGAGCTATGTGCCATATATTTTAATGCAATTTTTGGATCATAGTTCAAATACTAATGAGTATACCTACTATGTTTGTAGAGCAGCCTTTACAAACTAAGCATTCTGTCCAGATATTACAGATTTCCTTCTCCTTGACTGTTGACCATACTTTTTAACCATTGTAATTCCAAACCATTAGAGATGCAAATTATATGGAAGTGGTATTGGGGAAGAAAGCTTACAAAGAGTAGGGGTTAATATATGTTGATTTTTGCAGGTCTCAGGATCTCTAAAACCATTAGAGAAGCAGAAAATAGATGCAGTTGAAATGAAGAAGGAGAACCAAGTTCTGAGGTAAATAATTTTCATTTACCTGGTGGTAAATGGTTCTATTACTCATGCTAATGGCTCTATTACTGGTTCTATTTAATGGTTCTATTACTTATGTTGGACTGGTAGCAGGGTGACACATCACCAAGTTATCCCCTGACCTTGGGCTGGATTCTTTCTCTTAGTCGGTCTATTTTGTAAATTACCTAATACTGTTCACATAGCACATGAAGCTAGAAAGTGAATTGTTTTGTTTTGGTTATAGTTACTTATGGTTAACCATGGACCAAAGGAGATCAGATTCAAAATCCTGTGTGAAGGTCATTGGAATAAGTTGTAATTTCTTAACCGAATTATCATGGGATATTGTTGTGGATATAAAGTTAGGAAAAACATCATACATACATCCTTAAATGTTAAAAATGCAAAATAAACTTGCAGTAAATAAATAAGATCAGTTTTGTTTTATTCAACAACCCATAATTTGAAAAACACAGCTTAATATAGTGTGTATAGTTGGCTTACATATTCAATCCTAAAGCCCTGATTTTATTTGTACACATGCAGAATACCATTCAAATAACTTATGCTTTTGAAAAATTATGAAATAAAATAAAATGAAATGAAAGACAATTTTATATATTTAATTAAAACTTAGTGCAAGACAAAACTGGCTTTATGGGTCTGCAGACATGATGCTAAATTCAAGCTTACATTTTTACTTTAAAACAGCTGATAACAAAACAGAAAATAATGAATTATCATCTTTAATGCTATTTCAGCTTCCCACTTTTTAGAGACATTAGTTCCTACCTTATCTTTAACATCATAGCGATGGCACAAATCCCTTTTATATAATAATGCGGATAATTTTAAGATGGCACTAACTCCACCTCCTAATTACTTTATGTAGGTTTGTAAAAGTCAGACTTAGTCTTTTAATTATATAGGTATCACAAAAAGTAGTCTACTTCTCTATTATTAAATATTCATCATGAAAAGAGCCAACCCATTTCATGGGCCTAGAATGTAAGATTTTTGGAGTGTGGTATTTGTGTGATCTTCTCAAAGCAAATAATTATTGCATTCATGATTATCCTTAGAACTAGAATTAAATGTCCCATTTTGAAAATCAAATCTAGTCGTCTCACCTGTTACAATTTAAAAGTCTGGCTAAATACAGATTAAGATTTTTTTTGTCAGTTTTTTGCAAATTTCCAATTAAATGTACTAGTGTATTTACACTAAAATACATTTTATTACTATTTTGTAAACATCCCTTTCACAAAATCGGGAAATCAATACAATATTTTTATTTGGGGATCTATAAAGCACTTTATTAAGAGCTATCTGGATGTCAGTATTTATAGCAGCTGTTTACATCAGCAAAAAAAAAATCCTTAGGATGTTGAAATCAATTGTTTCATATATTATCATAACAAGGATGATTAAAAAGTCAAGATGGTGGTCACTAGAGTGTGAGCAAAGTGCCACCTATTTTTTTATTATCATCATTTTCAACTTCTTTGACTCTTACTCTGTCCTGCAAATCTGTGGTAGGCTGGTTTTTTTTTCCTTCTATAAATCAATTTGAATGTCCAATCTAACGGCAAGCTTCTAAATGGGAAATAATGCAATGTGCTGATAGGCTTAAATAGTTTTCTAACAAGCAGCATGATTTCTTGGAAAGAGGTCAGAATATGGGTAGCTCATGTGCAACAACCTAAAACTGGGAAAGATTGAAGCCAAAAGAAGAAGGGGACGACAGAGAATGAGGGTGGCTGGCTGGCTGGCTGGAGTCACTGAAGCAGTCGGCGTGAGCTTAAATGGACTCCAGAGGATGGTAGAGAATAGGAAGGCCTGGAGGAAGGTTGTCCATGGGGTCACAATGGGTCGGACACGACTTCGCAACTAACAACAACAAATTGTGCAACAACACAGAATATGGGAGAATATTTTCTCCAGACAATACTTGACATTAAAAAAAAAATCCATGCCTTCTAAGGTCTCACCGGAGGCAATTAAAAACAATGTCTTTTTACTGCCTTGATTCTCACTTCATACTAAGCCACAGTTTGTTATAACCAAGGATTATTTAACAAGCCATCACAGTCTGGCTTCTGTGTGCTAAGCCATAATTCATACTTTACAAACCATAATGGCCTGGATTCACACATTACAGTAAGCTCAAATCAATTCATTTCATTATAGCTTAGCGTGACCTGTTTTAAGTTACGATAGAAGGAAAATCCTATTGTCCAGGTTTAGTGCGTAAGCGCTTCCCTCCAAAAGTAAATCCTTGCATTGCACAGCTGGCATTATTGTACTATTTTGAATAAAACATTGGTCTGATCCAATCCGATCTTATATGAAATGGTAAAAATATGTCAGGGGGGAAAAAGAATACAGGCTTCTGCTGTCATTGGAGGGGCAGCCATGATAAAAGATTTCTTTAAGAGGAGGTTGCTGTTATTCTAAAAGGATATGCATCTCTTTCAAAACCAGCCAAAATCTAGTCTTGTGTCCCTTCTTAAAAAATAAATGTTCCACATTTTTTCCCATCTACAAATGAGGTTGGCCATTTTGCTACAGCCCTGCTATCTAGTAGTGGCATAACAATTATCACAAAATGCCACGTTTCTATAGCAACAGGCAAGTGAAAGTGTGTTTTCTGAATTTTCTTCTATTTTTTTTTTATATTTTAGGAGGAAGTGTAATATTCCAAGAAATCAAAGAATACTGGACCCAAAGAAGGGACCAATTAAAAAAACGGCAGGAGTGAAGCATCTTCCAAAACTGAAACTCTGATTGCTTATTCTAGAATTTCTCCTTTTATTGTTTATTTTGCCACTTGCAATTACAGTAAACACAAAATGTTATTTTAAAATAGTATTTTAAAGGTTCCTCAACTCAAATACAGGACTAGCACTGGTGATGTTACCTAGTTTGTGAAATGAAATATCTGCAAGCAAACAACCAAGCTCAGAGAACACCAAGGACCGCTCAAAGAGAAATTCTTATGGCATAGTCTCAAGATATACTTTCTACATATGGGAACAATGTTAGGAAGCATTCTAGTGGATTTTAAATGTATTGGGTCTGGCCGTTAAGATGTCATCCAGATCCAATACATCATTCCAAAAGCAAACAAGCTACTTTATGGCTTATGGTGTCATGTACAATTAGCCTTATTTCTTGTTGAAATGCAAGAAGCTGTAAAAAATGTTTATGAGTCTGTATTTTGCACTGTAGTTTGCCTTCTTTCAACAGGCTGAAGTGGATGCAGGCACAGCAGGCATTCTGAGATACACAAGCTTTTGAAAAGTAGTTTTATTATAGAAAAGACAGCAGAGCCACCATGAAAGAATTTCAACAACTTCTGTGAATTGAATGCAGGCCTTATTTATAGTGAAAGCAAAGTTTACATTCTTACAGTTCAGTGTATCCAGTCTGCACGGTATGTTGGTCTTGAAACTACTCTTTTTTGGGCAGTGGGGTCATTTCTTCCTATTCCTTGTTTTGAAAATGGACTCATCTGGTTCAGGCTATTTGTTCTTGCCTTTGAAAAATAAGCCAGGATTGTGCCTTGCCCAAGCTAAGAACTCCAGACTGAGTGACTAAACTCCTCTACAATTTCCTTGATCATGTGTGCAGAATCAATATTCTAGTTGGTTCTTATTGGGAATCAAAATGAGAAGCCATATCGTTTTACTTGCCTCTTTACTTGACAGGCATTTTATGAGGAAGACAATAAAGTGTTTCTGTTTAGATGCTAAATAAATCAAGCCCCAGATCATGCGGTGCTATGTGCCTTATAACATATTGCATATGTTTGGATAGTTCTTGTGAGAATCCAACCATTGTGATGCTTCTGTTTGGTAGCCAGACCTTCATTAAAGAATTCTGAAAAGCAAGAACAAAACAGAAGGAATTTGATCAGTGTGGAATTATGGAGAAAAAACAGTTATTTGTGGAAGGTTTTGCAATAGTTCCTAACTCTTTTTTACTTACAAATCTCAAGTTATATTAAAAATATTACAGAACAAAATTCTCATTGATTACACTGATTTAATTCATGTATCAGTCTTGAGTCATAAACCATGCTTTACAATTTACAATAACTGAATCTATTCATCATGTTAAGTCATAAAGAAAACAATTCCCATGACAGTTTATTGAATTTTATAAACACATTTATTTTAAAATAAGCTCTGTTATTTGTGAAGACTATCCTACTGGGTCACACATCGCACTAAAACCTGAGTCGGTTTGTTTGCTCTTGGATGAATAAACATAAAGAGAATTGTGCTGGAAGTAAACGTTCTTTTATGACTACATAGAAATTGCGTCCAGAGCATATTTTTCCCTTTCCATTTCTTATGTAGTTGGCAGAACTCTATTGGGAAGCTTTACAACCCAAGCTGTTACATTCAGATTTTTCAGGAATTGTTGCTGAAACAGCTATTGACCTTACTGTAATCAACAATGCTCCTCATACTGAGGCATTCCTGGATCATTTTCTAAACCTATCCCAACCAATAATATACAAGAAACTCTTAGACTAATAACTCTACTGACATTTCGGTTAAAGGAATCTGACTCTCACATTCCGGTATTTAGCAGAGATAAATGCAGACAAAAAAGATAAGTGGGTATTATTTTAACCTGCAAACTGGAAATCCCACACAGTGACAAACCGTAATGAAAATAAAGTCAGTGCTACCATGGTGTATATAAACTACTGTAGCTATAAACTACAGCAATTGAGGGGTGAAAGGGAGATTGTGTGACAGAAACATCTGCTCTCCATACTTCATAACCACTCTCTGACAAGCCTGTTTTTTCCTGCAACCTCCCACGGGAGGGTTCCTTGCGCAGCACCATACCGGTGCGTCCCCGTGTGTGATTTTGCTTTCTGCACATGCGCAGAAGCAAAATCTCACGAGAGGATGCTCGTGCACGTGAGATTTTGGCAAAAAAACTCACCAAAATCACGCACGCATGAGCGTCCTCTTGCAAGAGGACGCTTCTGTGCATGCGCAGAAAGCAAAAATAAGCAAACAAAAGATGGCGCCGCGCAACGGCCCAGTGGAGATGGCACTGAGCCATTGCGCAATGTTCGAGCCCCTACCGGGATGGCAGAGTGGCCCATTTCAGTAGGAACCCACCCCTGATGTGGATAACTGCTAAGCCCTGGAATTATTGTGTGATAAAAAATTTTTTACTGGAAACAATAGGTGCAAAAGAGTATAATTTACATTAGATCAATTACTGTTCAATCATTTTTTCAGCAGCTGTAAACACACGTTTCTTTAGCATCAACACAAAAATGTAGGGATATCCAGTTAGAATAAATTTTGACAGTTCAGTATGGAGCCTATGTTTCAACAGCTTCTAAAATACATGATATATTGCCAATACTGAATAATCCAATCTCATAATGTCAATTCTATATATATATAGATCAGGATGGTGTGATAATTTTCCCTTCAGTTCTCTTCTGGTTTCCCAGCGGGCTGGTGAGAAGAGAACTATTTTATAAGAAATGGGTGGTGGCAGGAAAGGGACCTAATTGCCCATAGGGATGATAGTTGTTCATCCCTAGGTGCGAGTTATCTCAGAACCAAAGTACCTCAGACGGAAGGCCTGGCTTGACCCAGAGGGCTTATTACAGTTGGACATGCTGGAGAGAAGTTCCCTGAAGATAGCTTCCTGCATGAGTCCGAAAGCTCAGAAGACTAAACTTCTGGTCCCAGTAACCAACCCAGATTGGATCCTGCAACATTATTCTGGGACAGATATACAGTACTGTATTTTTTGGAGTATAAGGTGCACTGGAGTATAAGATGCACCTTAATTTGGGGGGAGGAAAACAAGTGAAAAAAATCTGCCTCTGCCTCACAGCAAACAGCAAACTGCTGTGTATTTCTGTGCATGTATGCCTGACCCATAGAAATAGCAAAGAATTGGAGAAATGTACATTATGGCAGTATATTAATGCCAGAAAGTTTTCTTAAATGTAGTCACACTAATTCCTCCCAATTATTTAAATAGATCTACTCCAAACATGACTAAGTCAGGGTTTAACTCAGCAGCCTTATCTTAATACTAAAAGAGGACTCTGTTACATTTCAGATTATACTTTTACAGATCTTTAAAATTGGTGTGGCTTTCTGGAAGTATACATTATTCTCTGCTATTTAAAAGAAGATACGATAGCACTGGGCCTCTTCAGATCAAGCATTTATTTTAAAAAGCTTCATTTTGTTAAGTTGTCTAAACCAATAATAAAGCAGTCTTTAAAAAATAAGTCTAATAATATGAGCATTCTAAAGACATTATAGTTATTGACTTACCTCCTTGCATCCAATTTCAGCAACAGATTAGCCCAAGAAAATAAAATTCTGCCTCTACCTCTCCCAGCAATTTGCCTACTTGCAATTTTAGTTTGACTTTCATTTTAGCACATGGGCCTGCCTGCAGCTTCAATCAGCTGGTGGTCGGGAGGCTGATAAGCAGTTGCTTGTGCTAATCAGGCTCTTCCCTGTTTGCTGCAAGGAGGTAAACTGCTGGGAGGCAGGGCCAAAGGGTCGGGGTGGCTGGGTGGCGCTACATTCGGTGTATAAGACGCACCCAGGTTTTCACCCTCTTTGAGGGTAAAAAGGTGCATCTTATACTCCAAAAATACGGTATTTGCCTTCATATATGACACTGAACAATACTTAAAGAAATACATTATCCTGCCATACATACTACTGTATAGTATTGCATATTGTGATGAGATGGAGAAAGAAAACACAGAACAGGCTGTGAAAATAACCTTGGAGGTAGAAGGAAGAGCTGCTGCCCAGACAGCAGTCCGATTGATGAAATTTGAGTACAAAGGAGGAATGGGGCTGGGCAAAGTGTCTCAGAAAATATCCTCTCTAGTTCTTTGGAAAGTAGTGGCAGGGGAAAGGTAGTGCTCTCAGATTTGGCACAATTCTATTACTGGAAGGCAAGTATTGCTGCTCATAGTTTTGGTTCCCTGTCTGCCTTGGAGTTCCCTATATCCAGGCAAGCAGCAACCACAATATTTGAAGACGCTCTAATCAAATGCCTAAAAGGCATAAAAAGCTAGGTGGCTGCATAAAGTTTTAATGAGCTTTGAGATAGATGGGCCATGCCAATCTGGCCCAGGGTCAATCAAGGATATATTCAGGGGCGGGTTCCTAATTTTTTTACTACTACTCTATAGGCGTGGCTTATTTTGTGGGCGTGGCTTTCTGGTCATGTGACCGGGTGGGAGTGGACAGCCCAGCATTCAGCAAAAGGCATTATTGCAAGAAATCAGCAGAAATGTCCCAGTTCTAAGGGAGAAATTCATCAACCCTCCGATCTGTTCGAGATGAGACGAAACGAAAGGAGACAAGAAGGGACTCAATTCTTTCCTCTTTGGAAAGCTTGCAGGAAGGCAGCACATGTGCAGTAGAACTTTTTTT